>CAUYQG010144414.1:0-34690 GCA_963574415.1 Tarsius wallacei | reverse complement strand
ATAGGTTTACCTTTGTAAGTTATTTGATGCTTTTGTCTCGTTTTTTTAAAAAACTCTTTCCTTCAACTTAACTTTACATAGCTGGATGATTATATGTCTTGGGGATGATCTTTTTGCAATGAATCTACTGAGGGTTCCTTTGGCTTCTTGTGTCTGAATGTTTGGCAAGATCTTTGGCAAGGCCAGGGAGGCTCTTCTCCATGATTTTTTCAAATGGGTTTTCCAAACCTGTTGCTTTCTCTTCTTCCTTAGGAACATCTATGATTCTTAGGTTTGGACATTTTACATAATTCCAAATTTGTTGGAGACTTTGTTCCATTCTCTTTATTCTTTTTCCTTTATCGTTGTCTAGCTGGATTAATTCAAAAGTCTTATCTTCAAGTTCTGAGATCCTTTACTTGACTTGTTCTAGTCTACTGTTAAAGGTTTTCACTGCATTTTGTACTTCCATAAATAATTCTTTTCTTTCCAGAATTTCAACTTATTTTTTTAAGGTGTCTATATCTTTGGAGAATTTTTCATCCTTGTCCTGAATAGTTTTTTTCCTTACGATGGCTTTCAGTTTTCTCCTGAAGTTAACTGACCAATTTTGTCATCAACCTTTTAAAAATCTATGTCCGGAGTTTCAACAATTTCATTTTGGTTAGTATTCATTATTGAAGAGTTGGTGTGGTCTTTTGGGAGTGTTGGAGAACTTTGTTTTTTCATATTGTCAGAATTATTCTTTGGGTTCCTTCTCATTTAGGTAGACTATTTCTTCTTATTTGAGGTTGGTGGAGGGCTAACTTGGCACTGTAAGGTTCTTCTGGTTATATACATCCTTGGTGTGGTGGGTTTCTCAATTGCCAGATGTGGAAGCCCTGTGCTGTGTACCTGCACTGGCTCACAGCATCCTGAGTTGCCCAAGTGGCTTAAAAAGCATTGTTAGCTGGAGTTTGGGATCAGGCTTTCCCCAAAGTTTAGGTATTTTATCCAATGTGGTGAGCTATACTGTTGACTTCCAAACACCTCCATAAGAAGGTGGTACTTGTGGTAAAAATAAATAAATAAATAAATAACCAGCTGTCATAGTGGCTGCAGGGTTTTTCCTTGGTGAGCGCTGCTCCAAGGAAGTACCCAGTCAGCCTAGACCCAGGGCAAGGTTCTGGGTGTTTCCCAAGTTCTCTGTGTGTTTTAAGCCTTCATGGGAGTGCAGGAGAATGGAGATGAAGCACATTCCAAGTGTGCACTCTTAGCTACCCCAGTGGGAATTAGAAGGGAGTCCCAGGCCATTGGAGTAATGCCATTGTGCAGACAGGCCCAGAAGAGTTCACCAGGGAAGTGAGAAGTTGCTTGGTCTCAGGCAATCTGTGATCTGAATGTCTCAGGCACTCTCAGGCAACCCCTCCAGCCAGGAACTTGGGCCTGTTCCTTCCCTTGGGGCCTGTTCCCTTCCAAGTTGGTTGGAAAGCAGCTGCTCCCCTTCGCAAGGGTTGAGTTCCTGGGAAATAGTGGCTGCAGCTGCTCAAACTCTTTTCCTGCACTATTCCATGGCAGAGCACAGCTGTGGGGAAGGGGGTTTACCATGAGAGGCTGGGGTCTCACAGGTCCCAGGGAGCCAGCCCTGCAAGTTCACAGCAGGAGCACAGAACTGTCAAATTCCTGTCACTTACCTTCCCACTGAAGCCAGGGGCTGTCATGGACTGGATGGTGCAGGAGAGAGTCCAGCCGGCTCCAGCCCAGGTCAGTGGATTTTTCCCTTCTTCTTTGCTCTAAATGGTTACTGTTACTTCTTTGGAGATTTGGGGGGTCTGCTGCTGGATCCATTCCTCTCTGGGTGCTGAGGAAACTCTCTCTATCTTGGTTTACTCAGTAGGAGAAACTCATTCTAGCTGCCTCATGTTGATCTTCTTAATCCAGAATCTCCAGAGAAACGTTTTCTATTCCACACAAATTGAATCATATTTCTTAGCCATGACTTACGCTGTGACCATTGCTCATAAAAAGCATTTCCAAAAAGTCCATAGCTAACATCATACCTAATGGTGAAAGACTAAATGTTTTCCTCTAAGACTGGGAACAGGGTAAGGATGTTCACTCTTACCAAAATATTCAATTCAAAATTTTCTCATTCAAATAGTGCCGGATGTTCTAGTCACTGCAATAAAGCAAAAATAAATAAATAAACAAAAGCATACAGTTTGAAAAGAAAGAAAACTCTATTTGCAGGTGATGCAATTGGCTCATATTTTTTTAAAATCTACCCAAAAAATCCTCCTGAAACAAATAAGTGAGTTCAGCAAGGTCACAAAACAAAAGATTAATACACAAAAATTAATTACATTTCTATATACTGAGAATAAGTGGAAATTGAAATCCAAAATGAAATGCTACTTACAATTGCTCCAAAGAAAATTAATAACTTAAGTATAAATCAAACAAAGGATGTACAAGATCTAAATAATAAAAATCATAAAATGCTGATTAATGAAATCAAAGAAGACCTACATACTTCGACATAAGTTCCATGTTCATAGATTGGAAGACACATCAGTTCTACCTGAATCAATGAATGTAATGCATTTCCAACAAAAATCACAAGGTTTTTTGTGGTCATCAACAAGTTTACAGTAAAACTTAAATGGAAAGGAAAAGATCTCAGAATAGACAAAACAATTTTGAAAAATAAGAATAAAGTAGGAGAATTTATTCTTCCCAATACTGAGGCTTATGAGATGGCTACAATAACCAAGACAATATAGTGTTGGTGGAAGAATGACACCTAGAATAATGAACCTGGAAATAGACCGACACAAATACATCTAATTATTTTTTGACAAAGAAGCAAACACAATTCAATGGAGAAGAAATAGTCTCTTTAACACATGATGCATCACCATAGGCATAAGAAGAAAAAAATAAACCCCAACCTAAGCCTCACACCTTATTCAAAAATTAAAACATAAAACAATAAAACTTCTAGAGAAAAAATTCATAAATCTTTGGGACAAGGACCAGACAAAAAATTCTTAGATCTAACAACAAAATCATGATCCATGAAATGAAAATACTTGATAAATGTATTCTCCTCAAAATTTAAAACATATGCTTTTTTAAAGTCCATGTAAAGAAAATGAAAAGACAAGCTGTAGTGTGGGAGAAAATATTTACAAACCACATATCCACATGTATATTTTAAAATATATAAAGGATTCATAAGAGTGGACAGTAAAAAATTCACACAATCCAATTAGAAAATGGGCTAAAGACAGGAAAATACATTTCCTTGAACAGACTATACAGATGGCAAACAAACACATGAGAAGATGTTTAGCATCATTAGAAATCAGGAATGCAAATTAAAACCACAATGAGATATCACTACATATTTCTTGGAATGGTTAAAATTAAAAACAGTGACAATACCAAATGTTGACAAGGTTGCAGAGAAACCAGATCACTCATACATTAATGGAGGGAGTTTTAAATGGCACAGCCACTCTGGAAGACAGTTTGGCAGTTTCTTTAAAAACAAAAAAAGAGGCCAGTCACGGTGGCTCACGCCTATAATCCCAGCACTTTGGGAGGCCAAGGTGAGAGGATTGCCTGAGCCCTTGGGTTCGAGACCAGCCTGGGCAACTTAGCAAGACCTCTTCTCTGCAATAAGTCAAAAAATTAGTCAGGCATGGTGGCACACACCTGTAGTTCCAGTTACTTGGAAGGTTGAGGCAGAAGGATCACCTGAGCCCAGCAGGTTGAGTCGGCAGTGGAGTGAGCATGCCACAGCACTCCAGCCTGGGCAGCAGAGTAAGACTCCAATTCAAAAAAAAACAAAAAAGATTCTAAGCCTGCAATTACTATGTGACCCAGCAATGGAAGTCTAGCATTTATCCTAGAGAAAAGAAAATGTATGTTCACACAAAACCCTATACACAAATGTTCATAGAAGCTTAATTCATTATAGCCCCAAACTGGAAACCACTCATATGCTCTTCAACAGATGAATGGTTAAACAAACAGAGGCATGTACATAAATACCATGGAATACAGCACTCAGCAATAACAAAGAACAGACTATTGAGACAGGTAACAACTTGGATGAATTTCTAAGGAACTACACTGAGAGGAAAAAGCCAGTCCTCAAATGTGACATACTTTATGATTTCATTCTTCTAACACCTGTGAAATAATGTAATTATAAGACAGAGAACAGATTAGTGGCTGCCAGGGATTAGGGCTGAAAGTTTGGCTTGATTATGGTGATGGTCACACGAAGCTATAGCTGTGATAACACTGAGTTATACACACACAAACACACACACAAACACACACACACACACACACACACACACACACAAATGAGTGCATGTATAAGTGGTGAACTTGAAATATGCCCTGTGGATTGTTCCAGTGTTGATTTCCTAGTTTTGATATCATACTACAGTTACGTAAGACATTAACATTGGGGTTAATGGGTAAAGAGTGTGCATGACCTTATAAATTTCTGTGCAACTTCCTATGGGTCTATAATTATTTCAAAATAAAAAGTTTTTAAAAATGAACTGCCCGGGTCAGGCATGGTGGCTCACACCTATAATCCCAGCACTTTGGAAGGCCGAGGTGAGAGAATTGCCTGAGCCCACGGGTTCGAGACTAGCCTAGGAGACTCGGTGAAACCTAATCTCTACAATAAATAAAAAAATTAACTGGGTGTGGTGGTGCATGCCTGTAGTTCCAGCTACTTGGAAGGCTCAGGTGGAAAGATCACCTAAGCCCAGCAGGTTGAGGCTGCGGTAGCCGTGAGCATGCCTCTGCACTCCAGCCTGGGCAACAGAGTGAGACTCCGACTCAAAAAATAAAATAAAAATAAAAATAAAAATGAACTTCCCAAAGATGATACTTAGTTGTCTAGAATGTAGCAATATAGCAAATACTCAAAATGTATCCCTCCTGGAAAGACAGAGATTTAACGTGACACATCTTATTAGACAGTTCTGCTTTCCATTTATCACTTAAATTTATTGTTTTCTTATCATTTGTTTAATTCCAGGATCAAATTTTTAAAATTTACATGTGAATCTCAAAGTATTATTTTATATGGGACTGAGGCATTTTAGATAATGAATTTGCAATCTCTGCATTCAGCCACTGCCTATACTGAAGGTGAGTAGAATGTATTGATTAAAAGCAGGTCTCTAAACAGTACTCTAGGCTATGCCACTTACGACCTGTGTGACATGGAGAAAACCACTTCACTACTGTCTCCACTGCTCAACTGTAAAAGTGGTATAATAATAGTCTCTACCTCCAACTGTGGTGAGATAAAATGAGTTAACGCATGTAAAGCGCTTTGAACAGAGTCTGGCTCACTGCAAGCACTCAATGAAAGTTAGCACTATTACTTATATCCTTGCTAACGTTACCATAATGAGCATTTATTTTCTCCCTCTATATCCCTTATCAGATGACAAGTACAAAATAATGGGCCACCAGAAATTCAAAGCCACAAATAAAACTGCTTATAATTCTCACACTGAAAAATCCCTCCCTTACACAGGGTATTTCTCTACATGGCTCTACCAAGAAACATAAAATGCATTAGGTAAACAATCACTGTCAAGATTCCCAACTTGAAGTGGGAAACTCCAGAAAAACCCTGGCAAAGAAAATCACCTGTGATATTGGTCAGATGTCTTTCTTCAAAAGGTTTTGGATGAGGGACTAGACTTCTGGATGTTTATGGACTCTAAGTCTGTTCATCTTTGAATGTTTGCCATGACTGATTTTTATAAAATGTTGCAACCTGGATGGCTATTTCCCTTCTTAAAAAAAATTAAAAATAAAAACCTTAATGGTATCTTCCTCTTCCATCTGATGTCACTTGGTTAAAGTAGCCACCATTATATTTTCCCAGGCAAAGCAATTAGGTGGACATAGCAAATATAATTCCTGGAGAAAAGAGGGTAGGGTGAGAGAGTGCCGCCAGGTAAATATTTGAGCATTGTTAGAGAAGTCTACACCTCTTCCTCTCAATCTATGTATTAATTCTTCTCCAAATCTTCTGAAAGTCCCTTTGTATGTCAGACAGTCTTCTGAGTACTGGGAACATTACAAGTAATAAGTATCAAGACAAAATCCCTATGCTCATGAGCTCACAACACAAAATCACACTGCTGCATAGTGGCTTCCACAAGAGGGGACAGACAGGATGATAAAGACGCAGCACCTTACCCAGGGCTGTGGGATGAGCAAACACTTCCTGAGAACCATGAGGTGTGTGCTGAAACTCACAGGTAGACGCTGTGATGCTCATTGCAAGGTGAGTGTTTTTAATTAGAGAGGCTTCCACTTTTCAAAAATAAGGACATGCTGAAACGCTAATAGGAAGGAGCCTGTAGAGAGAAAGAAGCCAAAACACAGAAAAGTAAGGGGGAACCAGCAGACTAAGTGTCTTAAAGGGGAGTAAGACACAGAGAGCAGACAGAGATTAGCCTCAGAAGACAAGGAAGGGAGGTGTTTTGTTTTGTTTTGTTGTTTGTTTGTTTGCTTTGAGTTGGGGGTCTCTCTCTGTCACCCAGGTTGGAGTGCAGTGGCACAATCACAGCTCACCACAGCCTCGACCTCCTGGGCTCAGGTAATCCTTCCACCTCAGTCTCCCCAGTAGCTAGAAATACTGGCAGGTGCTACCACACCCATATAGTTTGTTGTTGTTGTTGTTTGGTAAAGATGAGATTTCGCTATGTTGCCCAGGATGGTCTCCAACTCCTAGGCTCAAGCAATCCTTCCACCTCAGCCTCCCAAAGTGCTGGGATTACAGGTGTGAGCCACCATGCCAGGCTAGGAGGGAGGTTTTAAGGGGTCTGGGTGAAGGTGGGAGAGAAAGCAGACTGTAGGAACCTACAAGGATGTCCCAGCAGCATGAGGGACTCAGTAGGAGTCGAAGATCATGAACAACTGACAGGAGAAGACTCTCCTTTTCTGTGCCCCTCAAAAAAGCAAGGGGAGCTTGGGTACTGTCTGCATCTGTAACAGTGTTCTTTAAAAACACCTCTTAGGATTCCAACCAATGCATAAATAGTAAGGAATTAAGAAAGAAAAAAAAACCTCAATATGTCCTGACACTTCTGAGAAATTTCATTTTAAAGAAAGAATCCACTAATAAATCATCTGACCTAAATATTATTAGAGGGAACCATAAAATGTGATGACTACACAGCATCTCATTTCCTGGTGGAGATCCAGAGAAAGGCTCCCCTGCCCTGGGCCACACAACTCATCGGCAGCTGCTGGACACACATCCTGTCTCCTGACTTCCCGTCTGGGATGCTCTGTTACACTTTCTACTTTTAGCCACTAGTCATTTCAAGAGATCATCTCACGTCCATTTTTGAATCATTGTTCTGATACGAGGGGGATCCAAAAAGCCCAGAATTTATTTATGAAAAATTGTGTGCTGATTCTTACAGGCTTAAACTCCAGTCAAAGTGCTCTCCAATCGATGCAATACACATATTGAGACGCTTTTTCCACTGCCCAAGACAGTTTTTCAACACGTTCATTATGATGCCTTTTAGTGCTTCTGCTGTTTTTTGTTTCACCTCTTCCCACATCAGCAAAACATTTCCCGTTGAGGACTTTTTTCATCTGGGGAAACAAAACAAAGTTGCTCGGGGCAAGATCAGGTGAATAGGGAAGGTGAGCCACAGGGGTCATGCTAGACACTCAGCACAACGTGGGAAGGTGCACTCATAAATCACCATCATGAAATGGGCAAATGTAATGAAAAAATCTTCAAAGAAATTTACTGAAGCCAAACACAGCCTCTCACAACAACGCTAGCTGGTACACAGATGTCAATGGGCTCCTGGAAGGGAACCCATTCGCAGATAATTCCACAAGATAATTCCAGGTTTTGGAGGGTTCCCTCCTCATATACAACACCAAAGCAACATTATGAGAGGTTCGAATCTGGCAAATCAGCCAGTTGCCTTGCCCAACCCAAGCAATGTGTTGACCTAACTATTGGTTTTGGTGTTGTGCAGACCCAGCCTAAGTGCTGACCATCAGGGGCTCAGACACAATCCTAGAAATTAAAGCATTGATGCCATGTGTCTTCTCAAGCTCCCACCTGTCAGCATTCCTGGGTGAAGAATGAGTGAGAAGGAGGATGGGAGAGCTTCTCAAGTGAGATCAAGAAAGAAGTTTGGCTGAGAGATTGGTGTAGTTTGGATATTTGCCTTCTCCAAATCTCACGTTGAAATGTGATCCCAGTGTTGGAGGCAGGGCCTAGCAGGAGGTATCTGGGTCAGAGAGTGGATCCCTCATGCATGGCGAGTTCTTGCCCAGTTAGATCCCATGGGAGCCTGGCACCTCCTTCACGCTCTTTCTTGCTCTCACTCTCACCACCCGGCATGCCTCCTCCCTCTTCACCTTCCATCACGATTGCAAACTTCCTGAAGCCTCACCAGACACCCAGCAGATGCCTGTGCCGTGTAGAACTGTGAGCCAAAATAAACCTCTTTCCAAGAGAGAGGGAGAGGGGAGGGAAGGATGGGGGGGAGGGGAGGGGAGGGGAGGGAAGTCTGGAAAGTGAAGGGCTAGAAGGCCACTCCAAGCTCCACTGAGGGAGCTTCCTTCCCAAACCTGGAGAGAAAGTACCTCATTGTTGAGACGCCCATGCTCTAAGTCAGTGATTCCAGCTCATTCCTCTCCCTCTTGCTCTTTATTTCACACTTTGTGGGACAGATAAACAGGAGACAGAGCCAAGAAGTGCTCCTCCATCGTATGCCCTGACGACAAGGTGTGATGAATAAAAGCTTCTATTTCCTACCTAGTTTCTAATCAAAGGAAATAACAGGGTTAGAATTGGGCAAAATACATAGATATATATGAACAAGATTTTGCTCCAAGGCTCCCAGTACTTTGGAAGGCTGAGGCAGGAGGATTGCTTGAGCCCAGGGGTTCAAGACCAGTCTGGGCAACATAGCGAAAACTTGTCTCTACAAAAATCAAAAAATTACCAGGGCATGGTGGCATGAGCCTGTAGTCCCAGCTACTTGGGAAGCTGAGGTGGGAGGATCACCTGAGTCCAGGAGGTCGAGGCTGCAGTGAGCCAGGATCGTGCCACTGCACTCCAGTCTGGGCAACAGAGAGCGACCTTATCTCCAAAAAGAAAAAAGAAAAACCAAAAAAGATTTTGCTCTGGCCCATCATATGTGCTTCCATTTCCCTACATGTCAGCCGCCCCACTTGGGGCATCCTCCAAGCACTTCCCCTTGATATTCTTGTCTTCTTTTCCCTCTTCTTTTCCTCACAATTGTTATGGATTGAATGCTTTTCCTTTCCTTTCCTTTTCTGTTTCTGTGTTTATTTGCTTAGAATAATGGCCTCTAGCTGCATTCACTGCATAACACTGTCCTTGTTTATGGCTGTGTAGTATTCCATGGTGTCTACGCACCATATTTTCCACCTCTGTCTATAGATTTGTATTTGAGTCTCCCCAAAGTTCATATGCTGAAATTCTAACTTCCAAGGTGATGGTATTGGGAGGTGGCTCAGTCATGAGGATGGTGTCCTCATGAATGAGATTAGTGCCCTATCAGAAGATACATAAACACTTGCATCTTCTCTCTGTTCTCTACCACATGAGGATTGCGAAGACAGCTGTCTGCAAATGAGGAAGAGTGTCCTCACCAGACCTTCGGTCTGCTGGTAACTTGAGTTCAGAATTCTCAGCCTCTACAGCAGGGAGATGTAAATGTCTGTGGTTCAAGCCACCCAGTCTATGGTGTCCTGTTACAGCATCCTGAACTGATGGAGACAACAACCAATCAAAGTCACCCTCTTTTCATATATTCCATCCTAGCCAAGCATCTGGCAAAGGCAGAGTGGTCACAACTCTCTTACATGTGGTGTTACCTTACTTGGAATGCAGTTTTGCACCACGGTTGTGTTTATACTTTTGGTGGACAGGCCTGCTCCCAGTCCCGGCCCCACACTTGCTAGCTTTGGGGCAAGTGACTCTCTTTCCCCATTGATAAAAGGGAGATATAAGGACAGCTGCCTCGTTGGTGTTATCAGAAGTAAATGAGATAATATAAGTAAATGCTTAGAAGAGCACCTGGCATGTGAGAAGCACTCAATAAATGATAACTAGTGTTACTTCTCATTCTTACTCCATACCTGTGATATAGACAGGGTTTTAAATCACCAGTTTCTATAGCAGTCACGTGACTTGCTAAAGGTCACAAAGGAGATATTGTATCCCATTATTTCTATCCAAATCCTCTGTTGGGATCCCTTTCATCTTCCTTCGGCATTTAAAAATAACAATGATGATAATAATAGCTAACATTATGTTATAGGAGGAAATTGAGGCATAGAGAGGTAAGTGATTTAGCCAATGTCACCCAGCTAATATGTGTCATAATCAAAAACCAAACCACAGGTGGGTGTAGTGGGTACACTTAAAGCACAGATTTCTTTGCCACTATACAATGTATTCATGTAACCAAAAACTATTTGTGCCCTCTAAAGCTGTTGAAATAATTTTTTTGAAAAAAGCAAACCTAGTTTATCTGGGACAAGAGCTCAGGTTCCTAATTCCCACTCTGTAAAAGGGATGCTATATTATCCATTCATTCTATACACGATAGTCCTATCATTTTCCCGACACTGTGCTAAACTCAAAAAAACAGGATGTCCAAAGTAGTCCTTGACAGCCAGAAGTCTGAATCTAGCAAAGACAAACCAC
Source organism: Tarsius wallacei (assembly GCA_963574415.1). Lineage (NCBI taxonomy): Eukaryota > Metazoa > Chordata > Mammalia > Primates > Tarsiidae > Tarsius > Tarsius wallacei. The sequence goes on along the minus strand of CAUYQG010144414.1, from coordinate 23,958 downwards.
TGTGCAATCTGATGGATGTTGTTTTGGTGGCATGAAGGAGGTACCTCAGCACCACGGAGCCGCTAGCAGCATCTGACCCAATCAAAGAACACTTCATGGAGGAGGTACCCTGTGAGGGAAGTCTTGCTTCAAGGTCAAGGAGTGGGAGGAATATTCCAGGCCAAGGGAACATTGTGGGTAAAGGCTTGGAATTCAATGTGTGTAAATGTACTGGGGCCAGTGAGAAGCTCAGTGTGGACAGATTATAAGGTACATGAAGGATGACTTTGAAGGGGAAAGTTAATAAAGAAGAAATAAACAAGGAACATAAAGGAAAGTAATAGGAGAGACAGCTAGAAAGACAGGTAGAAATTACAATGGAGAGGACTTTATATGCTAAATCAAGAAATCTGAATATTATCCTAGCGGTGAGGGAGGGAAGAAATGGGTTTTGAAGCCTGTTTCAACACTCCACCAAGTCCAAGCACTCTACCTTGATCATTTTTAGGACAATAATTCTGGAAGATGACAGACTGGGCTAGGAAAACATTGTTGTCAGGAAATACAATTAGCAACTGGTTATAAGGAAGACATTTCCAAATCACTGGAATAACCAGGAAAAGTGGTTTTTTTATATATGGTTTCTTAAGCCCCACCCAAGAGTAGCTTAGAATGAGTCTTGACAAATGAGTCAAAATCAGCAAGGGTAGACTTGAGGAATTTGTGTGTGTGTTTATGTCTATGTATTGTGATGTGCTTGGAGAGAGAGACAGAGACAGAAGAGAGAGGAGGGAGAGAGAGACAGAGGAGAGAAGGGAGAAAGAGACAGAGAGGAGAGAGACAGAGGCAGACAGAGAGTAGAGACAGAAAGAGAGAAGAGAGAGACGGGGGAAAGAAAGAGAGGATAGAGAGAGAGGGAGAGAGAGAAAGAGATAGTGAAAGGAGAGAGGTGACAGAGGAGAAAGAGAGAGAGGAGAAGAGAGAGAGACAGAGAGAGGAGAGAGACAGACAGAAGGAGAAAAGAGAGAGAGAGAGAGAGACGGGGGTAGAGAGAGAGAGAGAGAGGATAAAGAGAGAGGGAGAGAGAGAAAGAGTGGGGAGAGAGAGAGACTCCCCAGCTGATTCTGAAGTTGAACCCAGTTTGGGACCCAATGATCTTAAAAGAGACTCAGTGGGTGTCAGAATCAAACTAGTAGCAGCGGGGATAAAAAGAGGCTGGGAAAGACAAAACTGTACATTAGAATCATCAGGGTTTTGTAAGGATGTTGTTGGTACAGTTGCCTTTGGTGTGAATTCCAGGAAATACAGAGGAGTTGCTTTTTGGGACCCAAAGTAAGACAAGAAGAGCCAGGCAATCAACATGCCACCCCTAAATTCTAATGGTACATGCCAAAATCTAATGGCATGTAATAAATATTTACATTGACATATTAGGAAAACTGTTGCTTGACCTAGCTAACACTACCTCGCTCATTCTTCTGTCCTTCTCTCCTGTCTCCACAGCAATTCCAAATCAATGTCCGTAATAAAGCCCAAATCTTGTAAATTAAATATCACCACAGCTGTTAAAACTTTTTTTTCAAACCCGCCAATTAAAAAAAATTCAGATTGGAATGAATATAATGTCCCCAGCAAATTAGGTATCTGCTATTCCCCGACCCATTTTTCCTACCACAGTCTCATTTGATTATTCCAAGTGGACAAGTCCATTCTCCTCCTTTGGCAAGCAGACAGGAAAGGTGGGATGGAAGGTATATTAAGAAAAAAGTAAGTGCACTGAAGTGCATACTTGAAAGCCTTTCCGCGATAAAAAGGACGGAACTTAGCCCAGGAAAGTCACAGTGTCAAGCTTAAATGCTTTCTCTACCGGTGTGCTTTAGGGGGGAAAAAAAACACATAACCTGAAAAGCTGGGCAGGCAATTATATTACTGACAGGGAGTTTTATGAGACAATATCAGAGGGGAAGTGCAACGAGTGTCAAACCACAGACTGCACAAAAAGAAAAAAAAAGATGGGATTGTAGAAACAGGGACAAATAAAGTTGGTCATGAAGAGGGCATTAGTTTAATTGCTTAACCTCTCTACAGAGACTGTAATTGGAGAGCAATGTCCCTTCCGTTCTCCTCGAGGAGCCTGAAGCTCAACAGGAGGACGAGGGTCCTGGAGACGACAGCAGGCAGGAGAAGGGTTGATCCCAAGGGAGAAGTCAGGACCAGTCAGCAACGGGTGACATCGAGTGTATGACCCCTCAAATGATGTATTTCAGCCTTCCGCCGAGTCAGAAATGGCAGGTGGCAAAGCTCTGACCCCAGAAGAAAACAATTTGCACTGTTTGCGCTGGTGGGAGAATTCATGGAAGAGTGGCTACTTTTTCTCCATGCTTTGTAGGCATCGGTAGAGGTCACAGGAATAGACCCACGGGAAAGACAAGTTTCTGTCTGGTGGGCAGCTCAACACAGTGGAGACTTGGGGACTCGAGGCTACAAATTCTAATTCTGGCTCTGCTGCTAATTCCCCGCGGGACTTTGAAAGGATGCACTTCCTATCTGAGAGCTTCAATGTCCTTCGCAGGAGAAGCCGGCCTTCATCTTATCAATCAATGACCATGAAGTGTGGAATTCATTCCCGCCCCCAGGCAAGCCTGTCACCTAGAGTTATCCCCAAGAGGAGTAAAGTCAAATGTTTCTAAGCACAATTAATCTAGAAAAACTAAAATACCAGCATAAAGATAGATATATGTTTTACTTAAATCTAACCTTAAAAGAGTGGCATTTTTGTCCAAAATAATAACCAAGCGCCAAGGGAAATGAAATGTCAAAGCTCTTTGGAACATCAAGAATTGTTCAAATGCACGGCTTTGTCGTGATTATTAATGAGTGTTTTAAAAGGTGTAAAGTGTGCATGCCATGCCCATCCTCCAACTATGAGTTTCATTTATTCCGTGTTCATTTATCAGTACCTTTCTCGTGCCTGGCATTAACTAGGCACTAAGAATGCAAACGGGAACTGTAGCCAGGCACAAAATGGCAAACACTGTACAATTCCACTTCCAGGAGGCATCTAAAATAGACAAATTTCTAGCAACAATGTAGATTAGAGGCTACCAGGGGCTGAGGGGAGGAGGGGCAGAGAGGTATTGCTTAATGGTTACGTTGTTCCAGGTGATGAGAAATTTTGGAACCAGATAGTGGTCACGTTAATAATGTTGCACATTATTGCACAACATTATACATGTACTTCAGGTTACTAAATTGAACACTTTGAAATGGTTAAAATGGTAAGCTTCATGTTATGTATATTTTTCACGATTTTTAACAATGAGTTGACCCCCCCCCAAAAAAAAGAGAATACGTTCTTTCTTCTTCTGACCAAAGACAGGATCCTACCTCCCAAGTGAAAAACTCTACAGATCCTGTGCCTTGTGTCCCCCAGGAAGCTTCCTCAAGATTCTTCATCATCTTGCATTCTGACACTAAGAACCTCCTCGATTCAGGGTTATTTCCACAATATTGAGTATTATCAAACTTTCATTATCTTGGATGTTCACTGAAAAACTCTCTTCCCTCAGCCGAGTAAATATTCTTCCAACAGGAAGCCTGACAGATGAATTGTCTTGGCTCTGAAATGTATGGTCGTGTCAGAACTCAGACAAGTGTGACCATTTCTTCCTCTAAGCCCCTCTTTTGAATAGATTAGCATGGCTCAAGGCTTTGCCGCCTCCCCTCACCTCAGGATATCTTTTTCCAAACACACTTTGCCATCACTGGAGACCATTTCCTGCCGGGAGCAATGCCTTGGCCTGGAAAAGGGAGCTGGTTTAATTTGGAGAATCAACACACTCAAGATAGCTGAATTCTCGTTCCTGGTCTGTTCCTAATTTAATCATAAGATCAAAGCCAACCATTCCAATTCCTCTCTGTATAAAAGGAGAGCTCATAACAACTCTTTAAAAACCTCACTGCAATTTAATAAAAGTCAACTCCTAAGGGAACACATTATGAAAAAGATTTAAACAGAGCAAAATTATTTGAGTGCTTCAGGAATTCAATCACTGTGGTTGGGATCTGAGATTAACCCAATTTACACCATGTTCCACTTACAGTTACAGGGTTATAGCCAAGCTGTCGAGTTTGGGGTTCATTTGGTGGAGTATTGGCAGACATGTTTGTCACTTTAAGGACATCACTCAGACCCACGTCAGCCTTGTAACTCATCTTAAGTCTCATCTTCACTTGCTCACCAAGTTCACTAATTTGTTGTTCTTTAAATTCAGGCCTGACCCCAAACTAGGTTTTTCTTTTTTTTTTTTTTCTTTTTTTTGAATCGGGGTCTCACTCTGTTGCCCAGGCTGGAGTGCAGCAGCACTCTCACAGCCACTGCAGTCTTGACCTGCTGGGCTCAGGTGATCCTTCCACCTCAGCCTCCCAAGTAGTGGCATGCACCACCATGCCCAGCTAATTTTTTGATTTAAGGTAGAAATGAGGTCTCACCAAATTGCCCAGGCTGGTCTGTAACCTCTGGGCTCAGGCAATCCTCTCACCTCCTCCTCCAAAAGTGCTGAGATTACAAGCATGAGCCAACACATCTGGCTGATAAATATAGGTTTTTCAACCTCATCTCTAATGACATTTTGAACTGGATGACTTGGGTAATTCTCTGTTGTGAGAGCCTGTCCCATGCATGGCAGGGTGTTTCACAGCATCCCCAGGCTCTCCCCATGAGGCGCCAGTACCACTCCTCCCCAAAAGTTGTGACAAAACGTCTCCAGACATTGCCAGTTGCTCCTAGGGGCAGGGGGAAATTCCACACACACACCCCCACCCCCTGAGCTCAGGAACCACCTCCCTAGACGTTGTTTCCAGCCACATACCTCACACGGAATAACTACTTCTGTCAACACTGTCATTCATTCCCTTCATAAGTCCTGTATGACCACAGCTTGTCTCACCTTCTGCCTTTTGGAATGCTTTTTTTGCTCTGAGTAGAGTAATTCTTGTCCAAAAGTCTCTTCTACTTCCTGGTCCAAGCATGAGATAGTCTGAGAAATATCTGAAAGAGATTCAGTCTCTTACAAACTTCATCAAGATGGAAAATCTCCAGCTAGAAATACTGAAACAGGTTTTCAGGTAGGGCTTGTAGATGAGTTTTAGATCAAAATCAAAATCACCTAGAAATCTTCACCATAACTGAAAATGAATCTTACCAAAATTCTTTTAAAAAACTCAAAACAGAAAATCAAAAGTTGTGTTATCTTTTCAGAAACGACCACTCACTTTGCCTTGTCTAAATTTGAATTCAGTGAGAACGAAAAGCAAAGAAATATTGCCTGAGTGTCAGATTCTAGACCATAACACTCTTAAACTTTTCTAGCAAAAATGGATTCTTTTCATAAACCACTCTTGACTCTGTGGCAAATTTGTCTAATTTCGGTCTGACTGGAAACATTTTCCACATACCTTTTCCCTGACCCCGACACCAGCTTCGTAAATCTCAGATGGTGCTTGAGAGACTACAATGTGATTTAAAATATCGGAAAACTTGAGATTTCAGGAAACTGATGTAAACTATTTGATGTTTACCCCTCACTTTCAAATTTCCCAGACTCTCTAATGAGCCTTTGGTGGTGTTTCTTCCAACCCATTGCCAAGATACACATGGCTACATCTGAGAGAGGGAAAGAGAAGAAAGATATTTCTACAAGTCTGGGTGCCTTCTACCTCTGCCACCTGCCTGCAAGTGAGAGGGACGCATTCTTTGTGGGGAAAAGTAAAACAAGACTTACTTTTAAATACCATAAGCATGGCGTGAGGAAGTACAATTTGCTTTGCTGTGTGTTAACAATTCCATGAACCCTTTTAATTCAGTTAGTACGTGCCCACTGTGTTCTCCAAGGAAAGAAGCAGGCAGACAAAAGTCCAGTAACTAACATTTCAGCTCCTCGGTCTCAGCTACCTATCACAAGACATTAGCGAACAGGAGCTGAAGCCGTGTGCTTAAGCCCAGATATGTATTGTTAAATGTGACATGCTCAATTTATCATTAGTTATGGAGCGAAAACGGATGAATACACATTCAATTTAGTTCAGCTGCTTTCTTCATTTATCACACTCTTTCATCATCCATCATCTTCCCCCACCCTTTTGATCTGAACAAATAACACACTTTCATAAGTTTAATCTAATTAATCATAATTGTAAGGTAATGTTCCCTTAATGAACCATACATCTGATTTTATAAAGTTTGTTGCCATTTTAATAAAATGTGTTCCAGATAGAATCTACAAATGTTCTCTCTGAAGCCCAACCGCCTAATCATTCCTCTTCCTAATTCATGCTTCTCAACTCTACGCGGATGTGTATGCACACTCACACACACAACACACACACAAGCACACTCTTCTTTCCAGGGCTGATGAAGATATAGCAATACTGAGGGTCGCGGGAGCATGTTGGTCTTCTACAGAACAACTGTTTCAGTAAATTGCAGAGTGTTCATCATTTTATGAGGTAAGATAGGAAGTTAAGAAAATTAATTGAAGAATGGAGAAAAAAGTAATGAAGAATGGAAAGGACTCCTTTTCCCTTGTTATTATGAATATGAAGTCAGACCTGCATGGTAGCTACAGAGATCAAGACAGAAAGATAAGGAAGAAATTGTCATTTGTGGGTAGACAATTATGCCGCAAATTCCAAAATCCTCTTTCTAGCAAAACTCAAAAGAGAAGTGCACGGGGGAGATGGTCATCTAAAAGCTGCTGTCATCATAACTTATTCCCCATAGCTAAGCAGAGGAAGTTAGAGGAGCCTGGATCTGAACCCATCCCTGGTTCAGAGGACAGGGCATCAGAGAATGCCAGAGACAGAGCCATTTTGTCAGATCCCCTCACCTTAACAATGGGGAAGCGAAAGCCCTGAGAGGTAGGGGCCTTGCCCAAGGCCACAGAGGAAGGTGGCAGCAGAATCCACATACAAGGCCACGACTTTATCCTAGCACAGATACCCACCTGGTTTTGCCTTCCTTTCCACATCACAGAAAACTCACAGGCCTGTTTTTTGGGTGCAGACGCCACTTCCCCATTACTTTTCATTTTGTATGAAAAATAAATCTGCGTGTTTTAGAAAGAAAAATAGAATCTCTTTAGTGCCTGGATCATAATATTAATATAAAGTAGCAACAGGCTGGATGTGGTGGTTCATGCCTCTAATCCCAACATTTTGGGAGGCCGAGGTGGAAGAATCACTTGAGCATAGGAGTTTGAGACCAGCCTAAGCAACACAGCGAGAGTTGGTCTCTACAAAAAAAAAAAAATCAAAAAATTAGCCAGGGGTGGTGGCGCACACCTGTAGTCCCAGCTACTCAGGAGGCTGAGGCAGGAGGATTTGCCTGAGCCCAGGAGGTTGAGCCCTGACTGTGTCACTCCAACTCACAGAAAAAAAAATTAGCGGCAATAGTATAGCCCTTTATAAGTCAAGTGACACTGACACCATAAGAGAGGGAGCAAGCCTCTCCATGGCGTCTCTCATTTCCTCTTGCAGGAGTTGGGCACTGTGTTTCACATGTGAGTGTCGTCACCAGTGTGGCTCTTGGGTTTCCTGCCTGTCAAAACTCTGACCTTGTGTGGTTACTCCTCATAGCTGCTCTCAGGGTCCCTGGTCCACATCTCCTTTGCAGTCTCCTCAGTGGCACTGGCACCACTTGTCTGAGCTCTCTCTCTCTCTGAGTCTCTGCATTCTTAGTCTGGGATTTTTCTCGAATGCCTTTCTCCACGTGGCAGCAAGATGATGCTGGCCAAACTGAAGAATCAATTAACCTAAAAGAACATTCTATGAGTCACACCCTCGCCTTATGGTTTAAGGGCTGAAACCATCTAAGGGTCCTGACATCCACCTTGGCAAATATTTTTCTGGCCTCACACTGATTACCAGTTTCATTCATTATCTACTTTGGAGCAGATCTCATTAGAGATCTATGCCTAAGAAATGATCACACATTCACAAACAAAAATACATGAACCAGGTTAATTCCTTTTCAAATGAAAAAAAAAAAACGGCTGACCCCAGTCCACTCATATGCTGCTGGCAGAAATGTAAGCTGACAGCAATTAGGCAGAGGAGGAAGGCAATTTAGCCACACCCATCAAAAGCTTTACATTTTTGTGGCCTCTTTGATAGGAAAATCCCAGCTCCAGTAATTTGTTCTAAGTAAAGAATCCATGTATCACAGGGTGAAAGTTTGGAACATTATTATAACAAATTATTCTTGGCTATTTAAAATGATATTGTAAGATCGGTACAGTGGCTCACGCCTATAGTCCCAACACTTTGGGAGGTGGAGGCAAGAGGATCACCTGTGCTCAGTGGTTCGAGACCAGCCTGAGTAACATGGCAAGACCTCGTCTCTACAATAAATCAACAAAAATTAGCTGGGCGTGAAGGTGCATGCCTGTAGTTCCAGCTACTTGAAAGACTGAAGTGGAAGAGTCGCCTGAGCCCAGCAGGTCAAGGCTGCAGTGGCCATGAGCATGTCACTACATTCCAGCCTGGGTGACAGAGTGAGACTCCGACTCACACACACACAAATAAAAGATAATGTAGAATAATGATAAAAGACCTAAAGAAATACCATTAGGTTAAAAAGGCAGGTTAGAAAACAATATTGCAGGATCATCTCATTTTTTAAAATTTTATGAATATATTGCTCTTATGAATAGAACAGACAAAAATGTTGGCATTGATTATCTTCATGTGTAAGAATTATGAAAATTATAATTCGTTAGGTATGTAACTTATGATGATACAAGTTTCAATTTCTTCTGATAGCAGGGCTTGGCCTATCTTTTTCACTGCTGTATTTCCAGTGCTTTGCATGAGTAGTAAAAGCTCAACAGATATCTTTTGAATGATTAAATTAAAGTGACTTTTATTTTCTTTATGCTCATTTCTATTTTCTCAGCTTTCCACAGTGACTATGTATTCCTTTGCAATGGGAAAAGAAACACTAAGTATATTTTGGTGATAATAGTTGTTCCCAGTGCTTGGTGTTATTTTATTCAAGAGTTTTAAATGCTAAGAAGTAGCCACAACTACTGTCCTAAGGAAACCAGTGAAAACTCCATTCATCTAAGAAGCCAGTGGAAATTAGAGAAGAAACCTACGTATTGCAAATCAGATATCAGCACGGAAAAGCATGCTTTCAGGTATCTTTCTTTCAAACAATAGTTAGTTGAACAGTTACTGTGTACCAAGCATCTAATGTTCCTTGAGACAGAGGGAGGAGATGAAGATAGTGAAAACAGAATGAAAAAGAACCTCCCTGCCTCCAAGGAAATTACAAATTTTATTGGGAAAACAGAGCTCCAACACAGGTAATTTCATATGAAACAGTATGAAATGTGAAACAGCAGAGCTATACTGTGAAAGCAGAGAAAGGAAGGATTAAATGCAGCTGCGGGCGAGGTCATGGGAGGCATCTGAGAGGGGCTGACACCCTTAAAAGATCCATAGTTGAATTCTGATGGATGGAGAAGAGGGAGGTCTCTTCTACATTTAACCTTGAATTAGAATAAAACTAATTCCCAATAGCCTGGCATTTAATCACCGCAGAATCAAAAGGCCAAGCAGACTCACTAAACATTCAGGAACAGATTTTTTTCTAACCCAGAGGGCATGGAGCAGCAACAACAAATTACAAACTTTGCCCCAGAGCTGGACGCCTGTCCAGGCGTCACCTGTTCAGCCTGCAGAGGAAGAGCGACAGGTTCTGAGCCTTCCATTTATTTTTCTCCAAAGAATTTATCACACCACCTGACTGGCATATCTTTATGTGTTTGTTTATTGTTTGTGTCTCCCTACTAAAGCTCTAGAAAGGCAGGGATTTTGTCTTTGTCGTCCACCACCATATTCCCTGCACCTAGAACAGTGCCACAGGTATGATAGGCATTCATTAAATATTTGCTCAACAAATGAATACCCTGTGGTGTGGTGTGGTACACACAAAGCAAATTGCACTCTGGAGAAACATAATAGCTGCCATTTCTACCACAACCAGCTCAAGGGTCGACTGAGACCCTGAACCCAAGAAGCATGACCCCTGTCGGCACACAGATTTGAACCGACAGATTCAGAACACTTCATAGGATGACACTTTCAGAGCCTTCCAAGTTCACTACCCTAGAAAAGATCTTGGAGAAACTGGTTCAAAACCTCAGAAAGTCCATCAAATAAATTGTATGTTCTCATTTATTCCTCCATGTTTTCATTTAACAAACATTTGCTGTTTCTTGTCCTATTTAAAGTATTGTGTATAATAAAGAATTGTCTTTGTCCCAGATTCCCAGGAGAGAGCTCCTAAACCCTTGGAATTTCCCAGGTGAAAAGATTGTCTTTGTTGTTCATGGTGGGTCCTTGGACTACACCTGAGTTTTTGCTAAGGAGACACTCAGGTTGGGGGCTGATCATGCCAGAAAGCCCAATCATTGCATGATTCAAGTATTGGGTTTTTGAGCCAGGTGATGTCAGCTTAATCTCTGGGGAGGGAAGACAGTTGGAGATTGAGTTCAACCATATGGCCAATAATTCAGTCAATGAAACTCCAATAAAAACTCTGGACACTGTAGCTCAGGTGAGATGTCTGGTTGGTGAACGCATTAATGTGCTAAAATAAAAGTAATCTGTCCTGATTCTCCATGAAATCTCTGTGTACAGGACCCTTCCAGACCTCACCCTGTATGTATCCTTTATAATAAAACTGTAATTATATATACAGTCCTGAGTTTTGTGAGTTGTTCTACTGAATTGCCAAAGCTTAAAGGGTATGGGAACCCCTGAATTTGCAGCCAGTTGGTCAGAAGTGCAGGTAGTCTGGAACCCCCAAACTTTTAGCTGCCATTTGAAGTGAGGGCAGTTTTATTGGGTACTGTGTCCTTAATCTATGGAATTGGCACTAACTCTGGGTGGGTCACATCAGAATTGCATTATAGTGTTGCAAGTCTGGGGCTCAGCTTCTCATCTGCAAAATGGAGGTACATAAAGTTATATGGAGAATTAAGTTAAATAATAGATAACTTTTGTACAACAATCTAAACAAAGCCCAGAAATGGACATTCTTATCTTAAACAATGATACATGTAGTGTTATGAATGATAAGACAGAAAAACAATGCTAACGTTAGTTTCCTAGAAAAAACCTTAGAGAGTCACTTAAGAGTTAGGAGCCTTAGTTTTCTTACCTGTAAAGTGGGGATGGCAACCCATGCCATACATGCCTTAAGAGGTTGTTGCAAAAGAAGTAGAAGCTACTTGAAAAATATGCTTACTGTCAGATGTATGCTGTTATTATAATTATAATACACCCCAAGGAACAACTGAACTTAAGTTTGTTATAAAACATAGTTATTGCATAATTTATCCACTTATAAAGCCTTTCCTACAACCTGATCAAAATTTTTAACATGTGTTAGAGGTCAACAGATACGACTGAAATTGCGTTTTTTTTAAATCTTAGCCAAAAGAAGCTTGGGTGATTTAAGACTCCTAGTTGAGTGACTCCTTGAGTACGTGTCTCCTTTGCTATAATATTTTGATGGAATGTTCAAGAAAAACTGGAAATAGGATGAATAACAAGGCTATACCATGTAATCAACAACTCAGCCCTAATCCTGTATACTTACATAGTGTATCACTATCTAATTTCACACTGAGTTTGCTCTTCTTAGCCTCCCAACAATGCTATAAGTGGGAACTGAACATTAACCACAATAGCACAAGTGAGGGAACGGCCGTCACGGAACACTGCCGGGGCGGAAGGGGGCACATAACAACACAAAGGGTACCTGGTCCTAAACCAGGGGAAGTGAGGGCCCGCTGGAGGCCCAGCCTTCACCGGCACGTGGACTGTTTATGTACCTAATCCTGACTTGTACCCCACATCTCTATAATAAAATAAAGTTTAAATAAACAAATATAGCTGGGCTCGGTGGCTCAGCCTGTAATCCCACGCCTTGGGAGGCTGAGGTGAGTGGATTGCCTGAGCCCGCGGGTTCGAAACCCACCTGGGCAAGCGAGACCTCATCTCTACAATAAATCAAAAAAAAATTAGCCGGGCGTGGTAGCGCGCGCCTGTAGTTCAAGCTACTTGGAAGGCTGAGGCGGAAGGATCGCCGGAGTCCAACAGGTCGAGGCTGCGGTGGCCGGGAGCGGCCACTGCACTCCAGTCTGGGCGACAGAGTGAGACTCCAACTCAAAAAATAAATAAATAAATAAATAAATAAATAAATATGATGTTGTCAATCCAGAAATGCAAATAATTTGCAGAAGATCACAGAGCTGGCAAGTACCACCTGAAAATTGCTGAATCATGGGCAAAAATGATCTCCTAAATAGCGCATATTGGCTTAGTGCTTACTCTACAAAACAGATACTGTCCTATGTGTTTCACATGCTTAATTAATCTAATCTTCCCCCAAACCCTATGAAGTAATACTTTTGCCTAATTAAGGAATCTGCTAAAGAGAGAGGTTTGGAATTCCTTCATAGTCAATCAGTGATAGAAGTAGGATTCAAACCCAGGGATACTTGCTGTTCATCCACCTCTAACTCTAATAGTCCAATGGGTATAATCATACCCAACTTGTAGGACTTGTGAAGATTTTAACAGGTGTTATATGCAAAAGTGCTGAATTCTGTGTCTGGCACATGACAGATACTAAGAAATGTGAATTGAATTTGCTCTTGAAAAGCCAGATTCTCTGATTCCTGACCAGATTCTTTCCCTAGCACTGTGCTATATCCCATCTTAATGCTAGATGGGGTTCTAAGTTTCCAATATATTTACTAAAATAATTAAAAAATCACTAAATTAGAATATAATGAGAAGTTTGAATGAAGTCCTAGGCCAAACTTGGCCAGAACTATAGAGCTTAAGGGCTATATAGTCTAGCGCATATCAACAAATATATGGGAGGTGCCAAAAAAAAATGTATATACATTTTAAGAGCTGTTATCTATGTATTACTTTCCCGAAGTTGAATTAAATTATAATAGCAATGTGTAGTATAATGTTCCCTCAACCAAGCTTCCGCCATTTTCTTTGACTGTCCTGCCTGTCGCATGGTGATGCTAGCATTCATTTGATTAACATCATCTTTTGAGCTAACGTCATACTTAAAATGTATATACATTTTTTTGGTACCCTCTGTATAGTGAGTAAGATACAACCGCTTGAGGCAAAGTGATGCTACCTGGTCTTGTTTCTGTCGATTCAGGATATGTGACCACTTCAGTGTTAAGACTTAGTTTTATAATCTCCCTTTTCAGTAAAATACTCCAAAGTAAGATAATGTCGACTTCCTGTGGATTTTAGAATGAAAGGAAAAATATCTTAAAGGATCAAAATTTATTTAAACATGTATCATCAATACCTGGAATATAGAAAATAGTATAAATTGAACACGTGAATGATACCAAGTTCCCATCCTTTATAACTCTCTACTGGTAGCCCTCCTTATATGAAAAATGACTAAGTTTTTTTTTTTAAGGGCAGACTGATTTTTTAAAACATTTTGGCTAGGTGCAGTGGCTCACTCCTCTAATCCCAGCACTTTGGGAGGCAGAGATGAGAGGATTGCCTGACTCTAGGGGTTTGAGACCAACCTGGACAATTTGGTGAGCCCTCGTCTCTACAATAAATTAAAAAATTAGCCAGACGTGGTGGTGCACAACTGCAGTTCAAACTACTTGGAAGGTTGAGACAGAAGGATCACCTGAGCCCAGAAGTTTGAGGCTGTGGTAGCCATGAGTGTGCCACTGCACTCTAGCCTGGACAATAGAGTGAGAGTCCTATTCAAAAAATAATTTTTTTTATTATTTGATATTAGGAAATCTAACATTTAAATGAGTTTAAACACATAACTATAGTACAAAATTACTATAAGCATATGAGCAATTCCAATATTTAAGAGAAATATATTATCTTTATGTTTGGTCCCTGTACTGATTTTGAGATCCTGTTACAAAAATTTGCAAGTTTTATGTAGTAGCATGCCTAAATATTCAAAATATTCTTGGGTTTATAATAAGTCTATAATTTTAATTATTTCTTCCTAATATAGACTTTGTTACTATATAAGTCAGTATCACTCTTTTTCTAAAATCTGGAAATGTAGACATAACCAACTTTAACAGTGGTTATTTCTGGATGGTGGAATTTGTGATTACCTGCTGCTTTTGTTTTGTATTTTTGTTTTGCTTTTCAGGAATTTTATGATGAGCATGTATCATTTGTATAAAACAATAAATACATTATCTTTAATATCTCCCTAACAGGGCTATCATTTATTCAGTCATTTAAAAGTCACTCCTTAAACACCTACTATCTGCAAGGATTTTGTTTTTCTTTGTATCTAATGAAGATAAATGAGACAAGGTCTCTGTTTGTAGGGGGGTTGTAGGATGGTGGAAAGGAGAGAGAACAGTAAGACAATAAAACTAATGATGTGTTACAGGTACCCAGGAGAAACACGAGCGGGACTCTAGGAAGGATCAGTCTGCCTGGGAGAGGAGAATGAAAAAATCTTCCTGGAAGAGGTGACCCATCACACAGGACAAAGACAGCACCCATCTATCCTTGGCATGCCCCCAGTTGTTCATAAATTCATCTACTCTTTGAACAAGCTATATTTCTTTTTCTTTTTAAAATTTTTTATTTTGAAGCAGTGGGGTACAATTAAGGGTTAGGTATACAAATTTTCATTATGCAAGTGCCCTTGTTGATGAGGTGTGCCCCGCTCCCCTGGCAGTTTCCCACTACTGCCAATCTCACCCCCCTCCCCAGCAGTTTCCAACTACTGCCAATCCCTTTCTTGTGACTAATTGTTCAAGGTCCACTTATGAGTGAGAACAAGTGGTACTCAGTTATTTGTTTCTGTGATAGATAACTCAGTATTATAGACTCAGTCCATTCAAGTTGCTGCAGAGCTCATAATTTTGTCCTTCTTTATGGCTGCATAATATTCCATCATGTATATATACCACATTTTTTTTATCCAGTCCTCTTTTGATGGGCAACATGGTTGGTTTCATACTTTTGTGATTGTAAATAGTGCAATAAATGTGTGTGCAGGTATCTTTTTCATAGCGTGATTGAGTTCCTCCAGGTATATTCCCAGAAGGGGGAATGTGGGGTCATATGGAAGGTCAATTTTTAGATCTTTTAGCAATCATCACACTGTTTCCCACAGAGGCTGTACTAGTTTACACTCCCACCAACAGTGTAGAAGTATTCCCTTTTCGCCACATCCTCTCCAGTATCTGTCATTTTTTGAGTTATTGATGATGGCCATCCTGACTGGAGTTAGGTGGTACCTAGGTGTGGTTTTAATTTGCACTTCTTTGATGACTAGTGAGCATTTGTTCATGTATCTGTTGACTGCTCATATGTCTTCTTTTGAGAAGTGTCTATTCATGTCTTTTGCCTATTTGTAGTGGGACTGTTTGTTTTTTTCTTTTTGTCAAGTTTGAGTTCCTTATAGAACTTAGATGTTAGGCCTTTGTCAGATATACAGTTGGCAAATATTTTTTCCCAGACTGTGGGCTGTCTCCCTGCTCTCTTGATGGTTTCTTTGACTTTGAAGAAGCTTGTCAGTTTGATGAGGTCCCATCTGTCTATCTTATCTCTTATGGCATGAGCACTGAAGTTTTGATCAGGAATTGGTTGCCAGTTCCAATTTCCATAAGGGTGTCTCCTGTGTTTTCTAAGGTTCTTATAGTTTGAGGTTTTACATGTAGGTCCTTGATCCATTTTGATGAACAGGCTATATTTCATCTTAAGGGCCTGTAGTATAACGCTGGCCTAAGAATCACCTAACATTCCAAGTCAATGTGATTCCAAACTGAAGAAAAGACTCAGGAACTGCTGTTTGGCTTATGATTATGTTCTGGGTTCATCACCCAAACCCAAAGAAACTGGTGGGAAACAGACGGGAGGGACCAAGAAACTGCTAGGAGAAAAATAAAGAAAACTTTTTATTACATTCTCCTAAAATAATCAGTTGCCAGAAGAGAAGTCACAGTTAAAAACTGAAGCAGGTTAAGATTTTTGTCTACTAGGCGATGCACAATTGTGCAGTGAACAGGATCGAAAAAAGTCATGTGGGCGGGCAGGGAGAGCCCAGCCCAGACGAGATGGTGTGGCTGAGGTGTCATCCTCTCTGTGTATGAGTATCAGCCTCGTGTAAAATTGGCAGATTTCCTCAGTGCCACATGACAAATAGGAAACCAATTCAGGCCCTATCCAACCCGACTCTTCCACTCAACACCATCGTCTCAGGGCTGACTGCAGACCGATGTGGCAAGAAGGAGTGAGAAATAGAGGGCCTTCCTCTCTAGGCCTCCCTCCCCAGCTCCGCCTGGTCCTGGAGTCTCGGGCTGCACCCCAGTCCTGTCCCTTCCCCAGAACCACCATCTTGTCATGCCTGAAAGGAAAGGCACTTTTTACTTTTCCTCCAAGGGGATCAGGAACCTTCAGTTTTTTGCATGTATCTGAAAATCCGCTGTCAACACCCATCTTTGCTGCCATTTCTTATAGGAAATTAGTAGTGAAAGAACCAATAAGGCTGGTCATGGTGGCTCACGCCTGTGATCCCAGGAAGCAGAGGCAAGAGGATTGCCTGAGCCCAGGGTATTGAGACCAGCCTGGACAACTTGTTGAGACCTTGTCTCTACAATAAATAAAAAATAAAAATTAGCCAGGCATGGTACCATGCACCTGTAGTTTCAGCCACTTGAAAGGCTGAGGCAGAAGGATCATCTGAGTTCTGCAAGATGAGGCTATAGTAGCCATGATTGTGCCACTGCACTCCAGCCTGGGCAGCAGAGTGAGACTCTGACTCAAAAACAAAAAATAAAATAAAGAGGGGCAAGGTCATGGGTAAGAGGTTGCTAGGATTAAAAACCCTCATAAAATTGAAATTGCTCTGTGGTAGATATAATGGACAGGCATTCAACCCCCGTTCCACCCTCCTCCTAGTATGTCTTCCTGTACGACAAAACCTGAAAAGTAAAAAGCACAGTCTGACAAACAACTGGAGCTCTGAGGTGATTTTGGTTTGACTCAACCAATGAACTTGAGAAATGTCTAGAAAGTGGAGGGGAGATGGGGCCATGCTAGTGCTCTCTGCTGCCATTTCCACACTTTCTGCAGATAAACCCACCATGGAGACTCAAAAAAATGCCTCATAATGTAATAACTTGGCCCAAAATGTTCAATCATAAAAAATGCAGGTTGATATTGTCATGAGATTAATGAGCTGACTGGAGCAAGACCACACAGCCAGTCAGCTGGGGAGCTCTCAAGGTCTAGTTGCACCTAAAACTTGTTCTGTCCCAATTCAGGCGTGGGGTCAACAGTGGCCATTGTTTATGTAGCTTCAGCCTCAGTGATGCTTCGAAGAAAGTGGCAGCCATCCCAGGATTGTCCCAGTTCATGAGTCCCCATCTTTGTCAGCATCATCTAGAGAGATTGGGCTGGAGAGATCACTGAGGATGCAGGGACTCCACCTGTGCTGCCTGGCTTCTCCAAACAGGCTTTCCTGGCTGGCCCTGGCTGGCCTTACCCCTCTGCCCTCAGCTCCACCTGCCTCAAGGGGAAACAGGAACCTTGGCCCACTCCTATTCACCAGCCAAGTGGAGCGGACAATGACAGCCACTCACTTTATATCCACATTTGCAGTATTGTGGGCTACATCATTGTGGGTCTTACTAGATTTGATGTTTCCATGGCTACATTAACAGAGACCCTGTCACCATCTTCGTGTTAGTTAAGAGGCAGGGCACGGGCATCCATTTTGCCAGTGTAGATCACAGCAGTCACAACACAGGTCTGGGACAAGAGCTGTTAGTGGTGACAACCCAATCGTCGGCTTCATCACCAGTGATACTGCAGGGATCTCAGCCTCCCTCACTGACCTCTGTCCTGTCCTCTTGCCTGTCCCTCTCTGTATTTCCACTATGGTAAGTCCCCTACATATAAGCCTTCAAGTTGCAAACTTTCAAAGATGTGAATGTATGTACACATGTCCAATCACATAAGTTAGTTCACTGTACTTTTCAAGGTACTGTACTGTAAGATTAAAAACGTTTTCTTTATTTTTTGTGTTTTTGTATGTTATGTGTGTGAAAAGTATTATAAACCTATTATAGTATGGTACTATAAAGCCAATTGCATTAGTTGGGTATCTGACTCACTTTGTTGGGCTTAACAACAAATCGAACTTATGAATGCATTCTTGGAACCGAACTCGTTCATATGTAAGGGACTTACCGTTCTTCACCATTTAGAAAGATTTGAGTCATCATCAGTCCAAGATTCCAAGCTACTCTATCTACACGGGACAGCCCGTTGAGCACCCTTCTTGCCTGAGTGTTTCAAGCCTCAGGGTAAGCAGACCAGGCTGAAACTCCCTTGTCTATTCCCCTAGGCTTGGGGCCAATCTGGAGGAACGCCCAGATCTGAGACCTGCAAGACACAGGTAGAAGTTATCATTCCCCCAGACTGACTCAACTCACGGAGAACTTACAAAATGTCAGAAAGTGGGTGGATGGGTTCAAGAATGCATGGAGAAGTGAGAGGATGGGTGAATGCATAGAGAGAGAGAGAGAGACAAAGACGTGGGCAATATGTTCGTGCGAGGAGGAAGATGAAGAGCAGAAAGAATGCATGTCTCGTGTTCTCTACATAGACACAGACATAGATATTGACTGTCTCCAATCTGCACAAAGCTTTCTCCTAAAAATAATAACAATAAGCATTATGCATGGTATCCCTTTGCCTGGCTAAAGAACCTATTTTAAACCGTCCCTGCCTTGGCAAAGTCCAATTCTGCTGAGCACACTCTCCTGCTAAGAACCAGGCTGAACCCTGATGATTACTAAATAAGAACATAATTAATTATTTCTTCAACTGAATAGCCCTGAATTCTACCACAAATCAATCAGTTCTTCTAGCCTAAGAAGCTCTGACTCTATTTTAGCTCAATGAAAACAAAATCAATGAAGGCCAATTATGGCCCATCTCGTTAGAGTATGCAAATGGTGTGCCACACAAACGCACTGCGGTTGGCTCCTACAAGGCACGGAAACTAAGGGAGCCAACTGCAGGCTGCTGCTGGCCCCTAGCTGCCCAGGCCACACAGTACAGTCATGCCTACCTGGAGTTTTCCAGTGGGAGGCCAAGGGTAGGCTTCTCTCCTTTCTTCCTTTAAAAAATAAGTCTTTGGGAGGAGCACAGTAGCTTACGTCCATAATCCAGCACTGCTGAGACAGGAGGATTTCTTGAACCCTGGAGTTCAAGACCAGCGTGGGCAACATAGTGAGACCTCGTTTCTACAAAAACATCAAAAAATTATCCGGGCACGATGGCACGCACCTATGGTTCCAGCTTTTTGGGAGGCTGAGACTGCAGTGAGCCGTGATCGTGCCACTGTACTTCATTCAGCCTGAGTTACAAAGTGAAACCTCAGCTCAGATACTAATAATAATAATAGTTTGTCTTTAGGCTCTTAGGCAGAAGGCATCGTGTTGGGTCATCAAGGTGCTGGGTCAAGTCTAAGGGCAGATATCAGATGTTTGGAGGTATTGGGCTATTTTCCAGTGTAACAATATCCTACATCTCAAAACTGCATATCATTATTTGTAAGCCTGCAGCCTAATATGTGGTGCCCCAAGATTTCTGAACTAGGATAGTATATATGTCACAAAGGGCCAGGCAAGCCTCAGAGACAGACAGAGGGTAGACATGCAAGGAACATTGAAGGGATATGAAACAAAACTCCCGTGTCCCCCCAGGAGTTTCCAACACCCACCATGCCCTGGTCAGTGGGCCAAAATTCCCACTGCTACCTTTCTTTGGGATTAAGGCATTGCATCTAGAGAACCCCCTACTAAATGCAAGGTAAAGTGGAAAGAGGGGGTCACTTAAGCACCAATTTCCCAAACTTTAGGTACTTGTACACCACATCAGCATTTTTTTCCATATCAGAGTAATACCTGTAGTATTATTTATTTATCAAACGTGCTCTGCTGTTGACCATTCTTGATTGAACCACAAGCCTCAACTGAAGGCTGAACTGCTTGTCCAGTTTATGGACGTTGTAAAATAACATCAGCTGTGTGATGTATCATGACTCCAGAAAGGTTAAAACAGCGAGGGAAATGTGAAGCTCTGGCATCTGAGAAATAGAGTAATATTGCTCTGCTTAAATCCACTCACTTTTTTTTTTACTTAATAAATTTCTGCTTAAAAGAACATTAGCCGGGTGCACTTTGGAAGGCTGAGGATTGCCTGAGAACTGGAAAATTTGGGGAGACCTTATCTCTACAATAAATCAAAAAAATTAGCTGGGTATGGTGACACATGCCTGTAGTTCCAGCTACTTGGGAGGCTGAAGTGGAAGGATCCCCTCAGCCCAGAAGATCAAGGCTGTGATGGCTGTGAGTGTGCCATTGCACTCCAGCCTGGGCAACAGAGTAAGACTCCTATTCAAAAAAATAAAATACATAAAAGGACATTGCCCTAGAAACCAGTATCAATGGCATAAATAAAATGGAATGGTGTAAATAAATGAAATAAAAATAAAGAAATAAATTTAAATTCTAGCTAATATGATTAATCAAAGTGTATATTTTTTATTTATGTTCCCTTCTGGTGTGCATATTAGAATTCAATACTCCCCCCAAAAAAATCTAAGAAGTAATTCTAGCTTCCCAGGCTTTGAGCCTGAAGTCTACAGGTGCTTTATTTAAAATGGAGATAAGGTTTCAGAGGGTTAAAAACACACTAGCACCAAAGTGAAACTTTCTTCTTGACTGAATCAGAAAGACTTTAGAAGAAATTGTAAAGGAAATAATTTTCACGCTTCAGAATTGTGATGTGGTAACCCCAAATCTGAAAGAGTTGTGAGTAATGTCCTTTACCTATTCCAAAGAAGTCACCCAGAGGCCCAGCAGGAAAAGACAGTCTATTAAGACTTCAGAAAGGCACGCAGGCGGCAGGTTGGTGAAGAATCTGCCCCTGGGGCAATACACCAGCAATTTTATAACCAAAGCAATCAAGCCAATCGTTCAAACTCCTATTCGGTGTAGGCAATTACATCGATCAGACCTAATGACTACATTGCTTTCAGCTTTGCTTGGTCACCTGCATCCTATGACTCATGACTGAGAATATACACACCCTTCAGAGACCAGCCTTGGTCAGAGGCTGCTGCCCGAGGGAAGGGGCAGAAAGAAGCCAGGTATCGGGGGAAAGTTTCTGGACAATACCTCGCAGAAATTCAGTACTATGTAATGTCACCTTAATATGCGACCTAAAATGGTCTTCCTCCTGCTACTAGCCCCACGGTGCCACTCAGAAAATAAAAGATACTGAAAAACCACCATTGACCCCTGTAGAATGTGTTCATAGAATTTCTAAACTGTCATTTTGGAGAGCCAAGTAAAGGACCCCAGGTAATGGAACAGAGGAAAGGTAAGTACTGATAGGTGAGGAGGGAGAAGCCTGAGATGTGGAGGGTGTCACCAAGAGAACAGCATGGGGAAAGACACCAAGGCAAGCTGAAAGGAGGGCCCTGAGCTGCAGCATTCGAGAAAGAGATGTTCTGGGGTGTGTTTATGGGAAAAGGAGATGATTCGAGAGTAACTGGGAAGAACAGAAAGCAAATCTTGCCAATTTAGTGATGTCTGCATCATACCACGATTCTCACTGAAAGGGACATCTGCTTCTCATAACTCTCGTGGGAATGTTGCTCCTGCACTGAGTCAAGACACAGGGGACTCTGTGACAGCACAGGCAAAGAGGATACACGTAGGAACCCTGGAACCTCGGATTAATGTGCTAAGGCCAGCCCTTAGTTCTGTTATTTCATCACTGTTAGTTGAGGAGCTTTTTGGTCTAATTCTCTTAACTCCAATGTATACCAACTCCCTCATGTTTCTCTCTGGAAATTATGAAAGACGATTAGCCAGGATGGTTTTCATGGTGATCTTTCTTATACATTAGTGTCTCTTCCTAAGGAAAGCAATCCCACTTCTCTTAACCTGAGTGTATGGCTACTTAGAGATCACTTAAGAGGCAAAGCCTTGGTATTCTGAGTTAGCATCACCTGGAAGTAGGTATTCTTAACCAAGATGGCATAGAAATGGAGAATTTAACTTCTTATCGTGGCCACCGGATTTCCTTACTTACTTTTTGCTCCATTAATCATTTTGTGGTTCTTCCCTTGAACTTACTCATCTCTCTTAATATACGGCGACCAAAATTGGTCATTATAGTCTAAATAATGGTTGATCAATGCCAAGTATTAGAGAATGTATTCTTGGCCTTTTCATGTCATACTCCTGTTAATACATCTCTCAATCGTGTTCCCTTTTTTAAATAATAGCATTACAAACTGCTGACTCATACTCAATTTATGGTCCACAATGCTTCAGCCAATTCTTTGAGTACCCCGTGAATGCAAATCATCAGGGCCCACACATTCAGACACAGAACTCACTTATTTAAATTACCTCCCTCCAAGTCTTCTGTTTCCCCTTTCATTCTCCTGAAGTATGCATTACCTATTTCCAGAGCCCACTCACTTGATCATGCAGAAAGGTTTTTTAAACAGACATTGAATGCCCTGTGGCCTTTTGATGTCATCAGTGAGTCTCTTTCCTATCTAATTAAAGGACGGCACTCTTCTTGCTCCTGATAGAGTTAAAAAGAATGTTCTATTTCGCCTTTGTAAGTTGCATCTCATTTCCTGCTTTAGTAATTCTGACCTTACTTTTACAAACCTTTCTACAGATATTTGTCCTTGAAGCTTCAGATTTCTCTAGAATTTCTTTCTACTTCAGAAGCTTATGTAGTTCTTTGATGAATCAACTGGATTTTTTTTTTCTCTCATCGCAATTTTTGTAGACATGCACATGAACCTGTTCTTCCCTTTTGCCCTTGACAAAGTTCTGATAATGCACTCTAAGAAATCTAATCTCATGTTGAAAGAATGTAGTTGGTTGAAAAGGAGATGAAAGGAAAGAACCCAGGTAAGCAGAAATTTTGTTAAGAAAACGTATCATTACAACACCAAGAGTGAGCCCTAATGTGAGCCAGGGCCTTCAGATGATAATAACGTGTCAGTGCGGGTTCATCAACCTTAACACTTTGTTGGGAGGTCTGAAAACAGGGCAGGTCACACACGTGTGAGTGCGGGAATGTGTGGGAAATCTCCATACCTTCCTCTCCATTTTGCTGTGAGCCTAGAACTGCTCTTAAAAAAATGAAGTCTATTACAAAAAGAAGAAAGATAAATGTTGTGTTGCTGAGGTTTTTTTAAACACAAGAATATATGGTTACTTTTATTTGGAATATTTTCTTCCTTTAAATCCTCAGTACTTTCTCTAAAATATCTCAGAGAAAGATAATCCACATTACCTCCATCCACCCATTCCAGAATGTGTTCTTGCCACCTTTTTCTTAATCTCTTTTTTTTTTCTTTTCTTTTTTTTTTTTTAAGTCAGATTCTCACTCTGTCACCCTGGCTGGAGTGCAGTGGCACACTCACAGCCACCCCAGCGTCAACCTGCTATGCTCCGGCGATCCTTCCACCTCAGCCTTCCAAGTAGCTGGAACTACAGGCGCACGCTACCCCACTCGACTAATTTTTTTGATTTATTGTAGAGATGAGGTCTCACCAAGTTGCCCAGATGGGTCTCGAACCCATGGGCTCAGGCAGTCATCTCACCTCGGCCTCCCAAAGTGCTAGGATTACAGGCTGAGCCACCGAGCCTGGCCTTCTCTGAACTACTTTCTTTTTTTTTTTTTTTTTGAGTTGGAGTCTCACTCCATCGCCCAGACTGGAGTGCAGTGGCCGCTCCCGGCCACCGCAGCCTCGACCTGCTGGGCTCCGGCGATCCTTCCGCCTCAGCCTTCCAAGTAGCTGGAACT
>CAUYQG010144412.1:0-15797 GCA_963574415.1 Tarsius wallacei | reverse complement strand
ATGAAGGGCACAACAGACAGGACAGCAGAGGATGTCTGCTGTCTGCAACGAGGCAGGGGCTAGAGGGGTGTTTTTGTAAGAGGGGTGTCAGGGTTTAGTGGGCCAGGGTAATTATCTTTGGAAGAGTCTGCAAAAGGAAATTTCCAGAGGTTCTGGACCATCTAATTGATGGTGGTGGTTTGTTTCTTTAAGATAAGATTAGTTAACAGCAACAGTTAACTAGCAACAAACGGTTGACTGCTTTTTGTTTACTGCAAATGTTTTACAGCTGGCTAACCAGCCTTTACAGCTTTTGCTGTTACCAGTAAGTTTCTTGGTGACATTTGTAAAATCTCATCCTGAGATTTTCTTCCTCAATATAATTCACCCAATTGATACTGGCCTAATTGGGCCTTGTATTCCTCCATACCCAGCACAGTGTCACCTGATGTTGGAGAACAGGGAAGGGTGGTGTTCTTGTAGGTGCAGGCTCAAAGAATCTCTCCACTCAGACCCTCCCGATATTGGAAAATTAGCCTTGAGAAATAATAATAATAGCCACTGTGAGATATTGTCTGGACATAGACTCTTTCCCCCTGTCCTACAGCTGGCTTCTTTCTGCCCCTGCCCCCAGGGAGCTGCCTCTGGCCAAGGCTGTTCTCTGGAAGATATGCAGACTCCCAGTCATGAGAAGCTGGTGGAACAGAGCTGAGAACAATGTAGGTGGCCCACTTAATCAATGTAGTTGGAAACACCATATAGCAATTTGGACAATGTGTTTACTTATAAAACTGCTTGCTACCCTATCCCGAGGTGCGAATTCTTTCTTCACTGACCAATCACGCATCAGAGACTTCCGTAAATTCTTCTTTTTTTTTTTTTGAGTTGGAGTCTCACTCTGTCGCCCAGACTGGAGTGCAGTGGCCGCTCCTGGCCACCACAGCCTCGACCTGCTGGGCTCCGGCGATCCTTCCGCCTCAGCCTTCCAAGTAGCTGGAACTACAGGTGCGCACTACCACACTCAGCTAATTTTTTTTTATTTATTGTAGAGATGAGGTCTCACCAAGTTGCCCAGACTTCTGTAAATTCTAATGAACCCACAGACTTCTGTAAATTCTAATGAACCAGTCTCTCCTTGCTGGACTTGCGGGTGACTTCTTCGGAACAGGTAAACATTATGAGCAAGCCCTCTCAGATTTGGGGTTAGCACGCTACAGCCACCATCTAACATGTGCTTTCCAAGTACAAAACTCATTTTACAAACATGATCTCCCTTACGTCTCTGGATATTGATCCTCTTATCACATGCTTGTAGAGCATCTACCAAGTGGGGGGGAGGGTTGGAGGGGATATACAGGGTTGCCTGTCCTCAAATAACTCAGTTTTTCTGGATCCCTGGGAGAAGCAGCTCATCAAGCTATTAACAAGTCATTAACACCCTAGCATGAATTAGTTCATCAGATACTGGCTCTTAGGAATGAAACGCCCAGTGCTGTTGATGAGGCCAGTGATAGAGGAGGAAGGAATAGAGTTCACCGGAAGGGTGGGCCCAGTGGGCATCCTGGGGTGCTTGCATTTTGCTGGAGGGAAAAAGGCAAGGACTGAAGAAAACAGGGACAAGGCCACTGCTTACCAGGGAGACAACCCCCCACCCCCACTTTAACTGAGATCTGAGACATTCAGGGCAAGGAGGACACAGAAACCCCACTTGGGGAGGCCTCCCTGGAGGAGGGGACACGATGCGGGCTGTGGGATCCCATCTTCCCCTCTCACCCTCTACAGGGCAGCCTTCCACGTATGAATTAAATCCTGGGTGATGCTTGGCCAGGCATAACTGTCTCTGGGCAGGTTTCATCCATCTGTGATGTTGTGTGCCAGATCAGGGAATCAAACCCCCAAGATGCCAGGAGCATGGGGCTGGGATGCCCAAGGAAACATTAAATGACTTGTTGAGTGACATTTGGTGGATCTTGGTTTTACCGCCAAAACGTTCTCCTTGGTTTTCACGAATCATGTGTCATTTTCTCTGCATTTGTGTTTCTGTATCTGTGACACGCTCATGTGTGATCCCACGGTGCCAGTCCGCAAAGCTTCTCTCCCCGCTCAGTGTCCCTGGGTCTGCCAAGTCTCAGGAGAGAGGGCCTGAGAGAGTAGAGCCCGGGAATTGAGTCCACTGCAGGAGGGTCCTTGCTGGGTGATGGGAAAGGGGGAGGTGCAGGCTCAGGACACTAAACCCACAAGGGCTGCCTAGAGGAAGGGCTTGGATTCCAGTCTTTTAAAGGGAGAAGGCTTGGGTGCACTGCCATGTGGCAGGCTGGGTAGATATGGCCAGAGTCTTGAGGGGGTGAAAGTGTTCACCAAGACAGTTACAAATCAAGAAAGGCACAACGGGCAGGACAGCAGAGAGTGTCTGCAGAGACAGGAGATAGAGGGGTGCTTTTATAAGAGGGGCCCAGTGTGGGCCGGGGGAATTGTCTTGGGGGTGGTCTGCAAAAGGAATTTTCCAGAGGTTTGTGAAGCGACTGATTAATGGTGGTATTTTGTGTCTTTAAGGTTAGTTAACAGTAATAGTTAATAGTTAACTGCTTCTTGTTTACCTTGCAACTAGCAGTGATGGTTAACTGCTTATTGTTTACTGGAAACTAACAGGAAACGTTTCATAGCTGGTCAACCAGCTTTTACAGCTTTTTGCTGTTATCAGTAAGTCACTTGTAACCTTTATAAAATCTCATCCTATGATTTCTTTCCTCAATTTACCCAATTGCTGCTGGCCTAATCGGACCTCATCTTCCTCACATGGGTGGACAGTGAGACGGGGAAAACAGCCCAGGGTGGCAGGAGGCAGGTCATTTGCGAAGAAAAGAACCACCAGGCTAGAGCAGTCATGAGGAAAGGTGGATGGACCCTAGATGCCAGGTGTGCATAAGACAGAGTGGGCGAGGGGGAGCCGCGGAGGGTTATTGAGCCAGTGAGAGCGTAAGCAACGTGTATTTGAAGAAGCAGAGCTCAGTTGCTATGTGGGTGGGATTGGTGGGGGAGGGGAGAGGCTGGAGGCACTAAGAGGGGGCAGGTAGTTCTTGAGCAAATAATTGTCTCCAAAATTAGGGAGAATAAGCTGGGCTGCTTGGATGATGTCAGCCTGGGTCCTGCCAGCCCTCCTCAGCAGATGGGCTCAGGAAACAAGCGTGTTGTCAACGAATTTCCCAGGAGTACCCTCCTCACACCCCCACATCCTCCTGTGGTCCCGAGTGGGTTCTCAGCCCAAGCTAGCTGGATGGAGTGCAGGCTCCAGGGGGCCTCTGGGGACAGGTCAGCTGCTCAGCAGGTTTGCAGCTTGACAAGGCTGGAGGTAAGTTCACCAGAGCAGCTGGGATATTGTGGTCAAGAGGGTTGTCCTGCTAGGTGAGGTTCCACTCCCATTCCACCATGCCGCTGGCAGGGGTGCCCCTCCACCTCATTCCCTCCTCTCCTGGCTCAGTGGCCAGCAGCACCCCAGGCCCTTGGCGAAGTGTGTGGACTTGAGACTCTGAGGACCAGATCCAGTCTTGACATAAGTCGTGTGACCATGAGCAGGTCACCTACCTTCCTCAGCCTCTATCTCCACACCTCTAAAAAGAAGGACACTAATACCTGCTCCACCCACTCCCCAAGGTGCATGGGAGGCACCTTGTAAATAAAAATAATGATGACAATGATAATAACAGCAGCTAACACATCACAGCGTGAGTTCTGCCAGGCATGGTTCTAAGCACTTCACATGCATTCATACATGGAATCCTAACAACAGCCCTGAGAGGTGTGCACTGTCATGATCCCCACTTCACAGATGAAGATACCAAGGCACCAGGAAGTTAAGCACCTCACTCAAGATTGCACAACCCATGAGTAGTCGAGCCCGGATTCAAGCTGGGCTCAGACCTAGGCAGGCTGGCCATGACCTATGCTTAGGAACCCTATGAATTTCTGGTTAGCACAGGTGCCTGTCCCATCCCAGATGCGCATGCCTGCCACTGACCTTCAAACTCTGGTTTCCATTCTCTTCTGTCCCCAATACCTGCGTCATTGTGTGAAAACTCAGCCCACCCCCTTCCAGCTCAAGTGGGTGCTCTCACCCCATGAGGGCCATGCCCCCCTCACCCAGGTGAACCCTCTCCCAAGAAGTCCTGTGCCTTCTCTTGGACCGTTGCTCTGCATCCATTGCCATGACCATGGCCCAGGCTGCCCCTCATCCTCTCCCTCTGGAATTCTGGTGGAAGCCTCGTGGGTGGTCCTTGTTCATGCCCACTGGTCCTTCCAGCCTGTCCTGAGAGTCCAGTATTTGCAGGACCGATGCCTCACACTGTCTTGTCTTTCTGTCACCACCCTCCAGTCAGATCTGGACCCCCACTCCCCTCTTCAGCCGTCTTTGCTCTTTTGGAGAAAATAGGTGTAATGTCAGGACTTGGGTGAGTAGCGGGTTGGGGAAGCAGGAAGCAGGTAGCTTACTTTTTCCTGATTTTGTGCTCTGGGCTCTTCTCCCAGCCTCCTGCCTGCCAGGATGGGCTTGGCATATATATATATATATATTTGAGTTAGAATCTCATTCTGTCGCCCAGGCGGGGGTGCAGTAGCTCACTCACGGCCA
This sequence comes from Tarsius wallacei, assembly GCA_963574415.1. Lineage (NCBI taxonomy): Eukaryota > Metazoa > Chordata > Mammalia > Primates > Tarsiidae > Tarsius > Tarsius wallacei. The sequence continues at coordinate 11,194 of CAUYQG010144412.1, read as the reverse complement.
CTGCAGCCTCGACCTGCTGGGCTTAGGCGATCCTTCCGTCTCAGCCTTCCAAGTAGCTGGAACTACAGATGTACGCCACCACACCCAGTTAATTGTTGTGATTTATTGTAGAGACGAGGTCTCACCAAGTTGCCCAGGCTGGTCTCGAATCCCTGGGATCAGGCAATCCTCTCACCTCGGCCTCCCAGAATGCTGGGATTACAGGCTGAGCCACTGCACCTGGCCGGCATATTCTTTAAGACACGGATTCTCTAAGAAGCCTTCTCAGAGCCCTCCCGGATTCTCCTGACTTCCAGTTCTTCCCCAGCAGGGTCAGGCTGCACCTGTCTACACACGACCCTCCTGTCGCCCAAGTGCCATCTGCATCCCTCCCCACTAGGACGATCAAATAGGTGCCAGACAATGCTCTCTACACTGGTAACCCCAGTCTCATAGGACCTGCTGGGTGAATTGTGCGTGCTGCATGTCTTGCCAACTGACAGGCACGTTCCAACCTGTGTCAAGGATGTGTGTGCGCATCTGCATGTGGGTGGCTGTGAGGAGAACAGGTGTCCAGCTAGCACAAGCATGGCTGCCCCAGTTGTCTATGGCTGGCATCTATTCTATTGGCCAGTGCCTGACTTGGCCTGCCATTTAATATTCTCGGCATCTTCCTTAGACATGAGCCTGTGAGCCTACGAGCATGTGTCTGTATGTGTGTACGTGGGTTTCTGTCAACACCTGACAAGGGGCCCGTCTTGGATTAGCTGTCACTCCAAGTCTCCATTAGTGGCACATAAACAAGAAGTGCTTGTCCCTTTTTCCTATATTTTCAACAATAGCCACAGGTGGGGATGATGCAGTGACCCCCCCAGCTGGTGAGCAAGTGAGGGAATCAAATTCATTCATTCATTCCACGTCCCAAAGAAGAAAGCAAGAGAGGTTCTGACTAGCTGGGCCTGAAAGAACATCCCTTCCCAAGGGCAGGAGGATGGACAAGGTTGACATCCTAAGGTCACGAAGGATCACTTCAATGAGACTTTCTCTACCAATGAAATGGTAGATGTATCTATTAAAGCCCCATGCCCTGGCAGAGGAAGGGAACATGGACATCTGTTGGCTTCATGGTTTTGACTCTACAAGCATTTGGTGGGGGCTGTGACAGACACACAAGGGCTCTGGGATGCTCTTCATGACCAAAGCCTGGGACACAGGCGGTTAAGCACTGCATCAGCCATGAGAGCCTACAGCTGCCCTCACCTGGGCGGTGGCAGAGTGTCCAGAGGGGTAGCCAGTCCTGTCTCCCTACTGGCCCTGGACAGCTCTCCCCACATGTCCGCCAGACTGTTGCTCACTATATGCTGGGAAAGGCTGGGAGCAAAGTCAGGGGATGCAATTTCTCTGGTCTTTTTGCTGCTATACCCCCAAATTTTATCTTTTATTTTTGTATTGGGATGAGAGTCACATAACATAAAAGCTACTATTTAAGGTGAGCAATTTGCTGGTATTTAATATATTTGCAATGTTGTGCAACCACCGTCGCTATCTAGTTCCAAAACGTTTTCATTACTCCCCCCAAAAACCTTATACTCATCAGCAGTCACCCCCCGCCATTCCCCTGTCCCCAAACCCTGCAACCACCGACCCGCATTCTGTCTGTGTGAATCTACCTATTCTGGATATTTCAGATGAATAGAATCATATATATGTGACCTTGTTTGGCTTCTTCCACTTAGTGTCATGTTTTTAAGGTTCATCCATATTGTGGATGGGGACCCACAACCCGAAATAGACTTTGGGGGACTATAATATATCAATAAGCCATTCCTTTTCATGGGTGAATAGTATTCCATTGTAAGGAGATACCACAATTTTAATCCATTCATGGAAGCACGTTTGGGTTGTTTCTACCTTTGGCTGATGTGAATAGTGCTGCTATGTACATGCGTGTGCATGTATTTGTTTGAGCACCTGTTTTCAATTCTTTCAGTTTTATATCTAGGAGTGAAATTGACGGCTCAGATGGTAATTCTGTTTAACTCTTTGAGGAACTGCCAGACTTTTACACTGTAGCCAAACAATGTCACATTCCCATTAGCAATGTATGAGTATTCCAATTTCTCTACAACCTCACCAACATTTGTTATTTTCTGTTATTTTTTTATTATAGTCATCCTTGTGGGCATAAATAGGAAGCTAGTTATGGTTTTGATTTGCATTTCCCTAATGACTAAGCACGGTGAGCATCTTTTCATGTGCTTGTTGGCCATTTGTGTACTGTCTTTAGAGAAAAGTTTATTAAAGTAACTTGCCCATCTTTTAACTGGGTCATTTGTTTTCTTCTTGTTGGGCTGCAAAAGTACCTTACATACTCTGGAAATGAGGCCCTTATCAGACATGATTTGCAAATATTTTCTCTCAGCAGGTTGTCTTTTCATTTTCTTGACAAAGTCCTTTAACGTGCATACATTTAAAATTCTTATGCCATCCAATAATGTATCTATTTTCTCTTTTGTTGCTTATGATTTTGGTGTCATATCTAAGAATCCATTGCTAAATCAAGGTCATATTTATCCCTCTACTTTCTCCTAAGAGTTTTATGGTTTTAGCTCTTATGTGTAGGTTGTGGATCCATTTTGATTAGTTTTTGTATATGGTGTGACATAGGGGTCCAACTTCGTTCTTTCCCATGTGGCTGTCTAATTCTTCCAGCATCATTTGTTGCAGAGACGATTCTTTCTCCCCTTGAATGGCCTTGGCACCCTTGTCAAAATGGCCTTAGATGTAAAACATTGGAATTAATGTATTAATTGGAATTAATGATAACTTTGGAATCTCTAAACGGAGTCCTAAAGAAGAGTACAGTCATTCCTCTGCATTTCTCAGGATCTTAATTGATTCCAGATGGCCAAGAAGCTCTCCATCTGTCAGGTGATCAACTGCAGCCTGGGAGGCTATCTCCTCTGTCCTCCTCAACTCCCCAGCATCACATACGCTTGGCCTCTGGACCCTGCATCCATGCTGAATGCAACACGTGGACTTCACAGCCCCGCAGCTCTGGGCAGGTGTGTCCAGCAGTCAGGCATGCCTGCTTAACTGCCTTGCAGGAGGCGATTTCCCAGAGGCTCATGTCATCCTCTAAAGGCTAATCCAGGTTGGGAGTCCCCTATACTACCTGGCCCTAGCCCCTTTACTTGGTCTCTCAGTGAGAACTTGGTTCCTAGGAAAAGGTAGAGCATCAGTGCCAAGAAGGGTCTTAGGGGAATCTGGTCCAGGGGTTTATAACCTGGGGTAGCTGACTCAGGGCATCTGGGGATGGGCTTTGGGGACCTGGAAACTTCTGAACATGCAGACATGACTCTGAGCACGTGTTGGGGAAATGTGTCCCACAAGGTTAAGTACAACTGAGTATATCAGGTGACCAGCTAGAGGCAGAGCTGGTGTGAAGCCCCCATAACTCCCAGGAGAGCTGGCATGGACACCCTATTACTCCCAGGGCACTTGTTCAGTGTCTAGAGTGGTGACAGCAGTGATGTCTCAAGAGAGAGATGCCCACCACACTCCTAGGCTCCTGCATTTCCCAAGGTTAACTTCATCCTGGCATATACAGAAGGGGGCCTTCTGGATACGTAAAGCCACCGTGCAGTGAGTGGAGGCCCTGCCCACTGAGGCTTGCTTCACTCTCCTGAGGTCCACAGAGGTGAACACCCCTGGGCACACCCAAACACAAGACCAATCAGCAAGCTGTCTTGAGGGCTCAATTCTGCCACCTGGAGCAGAGGACCTTGGAAACCTATGCAGCTCGACTGCAGGTTGAACCTCCCTGATTCAAAAGTCTGAAATCCAAAACTCTCCAAAATCCGACACATTCTGAACTCTGACATAATGCCAGAGTAGAAAATTCCACACCTGACCTCACATGACAGGTCACAGTAAAAATGAAGTTCAACTTTGTCTCATGCACAAAATTATTTAAAATATTATATACAATTACCTTTAGGCTATATGTAAAAGGCATATACGGAACATAAATGAGTTTTATGTTTATACTTGGGCTGGGTCCCATCTCCAAGATATCTCATTATACATAAGCAAATATCTCAAAATCCAAAAAATTCCAAAATCAGAGATACTTCTGGCCCAAAGCATTTCAGATAAGGGATACTCAGTCTGTAATGACTTTAGAAAATCTGAAATGCCCCCCACCCCCTGCCACCAATAAGTACACAAAGCCTATATCCTATCCAAACCTACGACGATGGCGTGATTCAAGTTCTCCCTCCAAGAGAATCATGCCCATCTCTGATTACTTGATTAAATTCTTTCTCCAGGAAGCCTTCCTTGCATAGCCTCTCCATACTAGTCATTTCTCAGCATTGCTGTACTAGGCCAATCTTCCCGATTTACACACGTGTGTCTGTCTCTCTCAGCAGCCTGAGGTCACCTCCAGAGCAGACTCCCCTGGGTCGGCCTCTAGCTTCCCAGCAAGGCTGGCACACACTTGTGAGGGAGGGGTGGCGGGCATATCATCATTAGAGGGTAGATCATTTGGAGAGATTGACAGACCGACAGGAGTGCCCCTCTGACATCACTCGAGGACAGTTTATTGAATATACAGCAGAAATTCAGGATCCTTAACCCAAGCAAGGGAAGGACCAGGTGCTGCCATTTTTAGAAATATTTACACGTCATCTGGGCTGGAGCTACACCCAGGAACAGAAGATCAAACTCCACTCACTGAGCTCAGCCCATGGCCAAGTTGAGAGTATCTAAGACACTGCCCCAGAGAAAGGACCCAAGACACATCACATGCCCACAACCCTGACCAATGTACTTATGCCACCCTCACCACAAAGAGCGGTGGATTCAAAATCCCTTTGTTAAAGAGGCGGAGACATGCCGTGGACAGGACAGAGACCCTGGGGTCAGCCAGGCCTGACTGTGGCCATGCTGCAACTTCCCAGAAGACCGGCTACTGTCTGTTCCAGGGATCTGATCACATCTCCCTCACAGGGCTGGGTGAGAATTAGAGGTGATGCCAGCAGGGTGCCTGGTATAGAGCAGGTGCTTGACAAGTGGTTGTAACTATGTTGATGATAAAGGAGGCAGACAGGTGACCCAGGGAGGCAGGACACCCCCAGCGCTCCTTTACTTGGCTTTGTGAATATGGGCGCAGCTGGTGGTCTGAGAAAGTACACGTCATCTTCTAAGGAACGGAGTCTCCCACGGAGCCGTTTCTAGGGGGCAGGCAGAGGCTGTCTAACTTCTCACCTCCTGGCTGAAGGCCTCACATTCACCCCCACACCCCCACCCCAACCCTGCTGGTAGGGGCGGTAAAACCTCTCAGATGCTGCTGGCATGGCTGAAACGCAGAGCAAACGACCCCTCCCTTATCCTCTCTTCCTCCATCCCCCTCTCTAGGAACGATCACAGCTAACTCCAGACTGAGAAGGCAATGACGGCTTGTACCTCCCAAGCCAGGAAAATGAGAAGTCCTAAGTCCACACGGGACCTAATGAAACAGGGAAGGTGACCGTGTCTATCAGAGCTTGAAAGTACGATAAGCCTCGGTGCAGGCAGTCGAGTGTGCTATGCACAGCGTTATAACTCAGGGGCCGAGGATGTGGGTGTGGCAGACACCTTTGGGTGGTGGCAAAGTCATCTCTTCTTGCGGGTGCTGAGGGGGGTGGGGCCGTGGGCCTAGTGGGTGGCTTTCCTGGCTGGGGCTCTGGCTGGGACGCTCTTGCCCTGAGAGTCCTTGAGGTCTCCCCCTCGCCCTCCTTTGGTCTTGGTCTGTCTGCTTCGGGCACTGCTGGAGCTGCCCACCACACTGCTGGCCCCGAGGTTGGCCACAGAGCTGGGGTGGAAGCTGTAGCTGCTGCTGCTGATGACAGCTGAGGAAGAAGAGAAGAGAGCAGGGAAGGAAGACAGTGTCAACCAGCAAGTGACAGCCAATGTAACGGCTGTCCCCGAGGGCTTCTCTACATATGACACCCTCTTTAACCTACCCCGTGGACCCTCAGCAGTCAAGAAACACAACAGAGGTGAATTAGGACCCCAGTATGTGCCAGACTTCGTGTGAGGTGAGGACCACATAGGATAGATGCGTCCCTATCCTCCTGAAGAATCTAAGTCCATATTCCCAACCTTATTTCTAAGTGACGATGCCCCAGGAGAGAGACTAGCAGGGAAAAGGGTGGGCATGACCTTAGTCACAGTTTCCATAGGGCAAAAAGGTAGGTTGGCTTTGAAATCAGAGAACCATCACAAGACAGTAACAGAAACTTCTGGATGTGGGGCGAGGGGGGGTTAGGCCATGCACACAGGTGGCGCCATTTTGTCTCAGGGTCCCTGGCTTTCCCAACCCAATCCATTTCTCAGGAATACTCACAGATGCTCACAGAGGATGGATTCTCACCAGACATCCTGCATTACAGAAAGTTTGAGAAGAATAAAATGTACGTCTTTTTTTGTTTTGTTTTGTTTTGGCTTGGCTTTTTGTTTGTTTTTTTGAGTCAGGGTCTCATTCTGTCACCCAGGCTGGAGTGCAGTGGCACACTCATGGCTCACCACAGCCTTATCCTCCTGGGCTCAGTCAATCCTTCCACCTCAGTCTCCTGAGCAGCTGAGACTACAGGTGTGCACCACCACGCCCAAGTAATTTTTTTTCTTTCTTTTCTTTTCTTTTTTTGTATGAGCTAGGTTTTGCTATGCTGCCCAGGCTAGTCTCAAACTCCACGGCTCAAGCAATCCTCCCACTTCTGCCTCCCAAAGTGCTGACGTTACAGGCGTGAGCCACCATACCTATCCGTACATCGTTGTAATGCATCCTTACGACAACCCGTGAGATTGAGACTATAACTTCCGTTTTACAGATGAGAACACATGAGGCACGGAGTCTTGAGATGACTTACTAGGATCACACAACTACCATGTGGCGAAGACAATAACTCACCCCAGGTCTCTGCACCCCCTCTCCACCCCACCCCCACTCTTCCCACAGCACTACCTGTGCTTTGTGGCTCGCATCTGACGTCCCCGTGCAAGACGCTGCAGCTGAGCTCACCAAACCACTGCATCCCTTATCTGTGTTGCCGCTAGAGCTGCTGTTCTCCTCTTCCAGCTCTGCCAGCAGCCCCCCACAGACCCCCACGGCCCGTCTCGCAGTGTCCCCTTCACCCACTCACCTGCACTCCTCACCCTCCAGCAACTTCCGATAGGTGGCGATCTCCACGTCCAAGGCCAGCTTCAGGCTCATGAGCTCCTGGTACTCACGCAGCATCCGCGCAAGCTCCTCCTTGGCCTGGTGCTGGGCCCCCTCCAGCTCGTCCAGCTTGGTCCGGGCATCCCTGAGGGCACAGTCTCCCCGCTGCTCAGCATCGGCGATGGCGGTCTCTAGGTTGGTGCACTGGGAGTCAAAGAACAGAGAGACCATCAAACAGAAAATCATCTGTGGCTCACACAGGCTAAGTGGAACAACGCTCCCATTCTGCAGATGGGGCCTGAGGTAACAACCACTGAGAATTGTAAAGCCTGTGCCTGGTCTCTGCTTCCCGTTGTAGACAGATACTTGGAGGTGTTGTCATGGGAAGCCATGAAGGCATTTCAGGAGTGCAAAGACAGAGGTCAACGTCTGCAAAATTAGGTAGTGCCTGGGGCTGGAGGCCAACAATGTCTAGACTCAAAGTCCTCCAGGTCAGGAGAATCATGCTTGATATCGCAGCCAGGACCCCATAAGAATCAGACAGCATGCCAAGGCCCCACTGCCATCAGATTCCTGCTGCAGGACTTCTCTCCTGAGGGGGCCCTTTCAACTTGTTAGCACCCTGAGTGAGTGTTTCTGGAATCTTCCAGCATTATGCAGGGAGGGTCTGTCTGAAGGCTCCCACACCTGACCTGAATGGATGAGGGAGCCTTTTCTAAGGGTAGGAGGCTGCTAGTTGATTATGAATGGATCCAGGATTAGAACCTTCCCTCAGAGCAAGAGGTCTCCAATGGGTTACGAATGAATCCAGGATTAGAACCAGGATTAAAACCTTCCCTTAGAGCAAGAGATCCCCTGCTGGTTTTGAATAGATCCAGGATTAGATTAGAACCTTCCCCTAGGGCAGGAGGTATCCAGCTGGTTATGAATGGATACAGGATTAGAACCTTCCTTTAGCATGAGGTCTCCAGATGGCTACAAATAGATCCAGGATTAGAACTTTCCCTCAGAACAGGAGGTCTCCAGCTGGTTACGAATGGATCCAGGGTTAGAACCTTCCCTTAGAGCAGGAAGTCTCCAACTGGTTATGAATGGATCCAGAATTAGAACCTTCCCTTAGAACAGGAATTTTCCAGTGGGTTATGAATGGATCCAGGATTAGAACCTTCCTTTAGGACAGGAGGTTTCCAGTGGGCTATGAATGGATCCAGGATGAGCTGACCTGATTCCCCAGGAGTTTACAAGAAGACTCCTCCCGCCTTCAAAATCATCTTCCCACTGATGCAGTGTTTAAAAGTGGCTGCTCTCAGGAAAGACAGGACTCCCAGCTAAGATGGGAATGGCACCATGGCACAGGGTAGGGAACCCAGGAGGGCTTCGTCCACTGCCATGTCCCTCCGTCATCTCAGTCACATCCTACTCTGAGTGCAGGAACATAGCATGGCCTCAGAGGGGTCTGTTGCACACCCCTGCACCACACACGTGTTCCATGTCCAGTGGGAGGAAGAGGCACCAGGTCTGCCCTCAGAGGGGACACTGACAGGGACATGGGGCAGGTTTGCTAGACACAAAATGTCTGAGAAAGAGGAAGCCTGTGTTCTCATCCTGTCTTCGTTGGTGGCCAGCTGGGGAAAGCTGGGCAAGACCCTTCCCCTCTCCAGCCCGGCTGCCTCGTCTATAAACTGGGGAGTCTGAGAATCAGGCTTGAGGCTTCCCCCAGTTCTGAGCAGGGTCCAGCTCTGATGGCAGGGGCACCGAGGCAGGGTGGGGAAGAGGGACTGTGGATGGCAGGGTCTCCTGCTGGTTCCTGAAGGACAGGCCCAGTGTCTGCGTCCTAGAGGACACAGCCACGCCTCGGGGTTTCTAGTGGGGTCACTGCCCACCTGCTTCCTCATGTTCCCGACCTCGCCCCGGATCCTCTGGATGAGCCGGCTCAGCTCCGACACCTCGCCCTTGGTGTGTTTCAGGCCGTCTCCGTGCCGGCTGGCCGCCAGCTGCAACTCCTGAATCTGGTGTCACAGATAGAAAGTGAGTGATGAATGAGGGAGGGGAAGGGCCTGCGGGTGAACCACATCTGCCACCCTTGCTGTCAATGGGACTCAAAGGCCCTGAAAAGGGTCGCTAGCGTGGGGCCCGGGGAGAGCCCAGGTAAAGGGTTTTCTCCCTGACAGCCTGGAAGGCTTTACCCCAAAGCTCCCCTCCTCAGAACACTCTAGACTTCCATTTCCTTCAGGAAGTCTTCCCACACAGTTCCGGAAGGTACTCAGAGCTCCTCCTTCTCTCACTCCCCCTGAGCCCCAGCCCTCCATGGCTCTTCTCCCTCACGCGTGTGACTCTCCTGCACCCTGCAGCAGTGTGTTTTAGTTTCATGGTGGGAACCCCTCACTTCTTTCCTGCATCAGGGGACTGCCTGTCCCTCTCTGTGCAATATGCCCATCCGTGCCAGTTTCCTGATCTACCTTTGATAGCAATCTCTGCCCAAGATTCTTTTTGCCATCGAGCCCTTGGTTGTAACCATTCTTCCATCCAGCACACCCACAAAGACATCTCTCCAATTCCTTCCCAGGAGGGAGGGGCCCATGGGAGAGGGAGACCTGCCCATGGCCCACTGCCCACCTTGGTCTGGTACAGGGCCTCGGCCTCAGCCTTGCTCTTCAGGGCGATCTCCTCATAATGGACGCGGACCTCGGCGATGATGCTGTCCAGGTCCAGGTTCCGGTTGTTGTCCATGGACAGGATGACGGAGGTCTCGCTGGCGTGAGTCTGGATCTGGGCAATCTCCTGCATCGAGAGATGGGACAGAGTCAGAATCCTACTGGCCTTCCTCCCCTGCCCCGTCAGTCTCCTGGGCCCGTGGTTCCTGGCAGAATGGGTCACTGGGAGCCACAGGGCTCAAGCCGAGGGGAGGAGTGCCTGCTGGGGAGTGTCTGCGGGTCTAGGGGAGAGTGCTCCCCATGGGGCAGGAAGCAGAATGGCATTTCCTGCTGTTTCCCAGAGGGAAGCAGTCTGTGCGTCAGAAGAACCTCGCTGGTCCATTTGTTCCTGCCTGTGAGCACGGTCAATGTTGTATCCAGATCAATTTCCTCCTGTATGTGTGATCTCCAGGGACCAGGGCCCTGTACTTCTGTGGTCTCCTAGTACAAGGTTTTGCACTTCCTACCAACACGTCTTCCATTGTGTCCACCCTAAATCTCTCTGGAAGAGTCGAGGGAAGCCCTCAGCTGGAAAGAGATGGTGGGGCTGGGGAAAGGGCATGTGCTCACCGCATCGTACAGGCACTTGAGGAACTTGATGTCTTTGTCCAGAGAGTCCACTTTGGCCTGAAGTTCCACCTTGCCTGCATAGGCTGCATCTGCGTCCTGCCAAGAGGCACCCAGGGCCGTCAGTCAGTACAGCCCTCCACCCACAGCTGTCCTGGCCCCGCCTCCAAAGCCATCCGATTTATTTTGGCCATCGAGCCCAAGGGAAGCATATGGATGAATAAAGTCACTCAGTATCCATGCTCCCTCAGATTCACTGAATCTTTGGGATAAGGGAAAGGAGGATAGGGCAGGGGTGGTGCTGCTCTTCCTTTTTTATGCCAGGAGAAAACAAAGCCCAGAGAGGTAGTACGTTTCCTCAGGTCACACATAAAGGCCAAGCTGGACCAGAGTTTCCCAGCTCCCAGACTGGAATTTTCTCCTGTCTGTGTCTATTTCCTGAGTTTGTGTCCTTCCTCTTTGACTCGCCAGAGGCCAGGACTATGACTCCCCTGTTCTCAGACACCGAAGCTCTCCCGGACAACCTGGGTGGAAGTCCTGAGCAAAGCTATCTAGGAGCGGGGTGGGAGGGAGACCAAAGCCAGAGGCCCTTCTCGCCCTTACCTTCTTGAGCACCACAAACTCGTTCTCGGCTGCTGTGCGCCGATTAATCTCCACCTCATACCTGTGAGCAGGGAGAGAAGACGGCAGAGGCCTCAGTTCCCTGAACTAAGGAGACTCCTCTTCCCACTGGCCAGGTGGGTGCTTGGGA
>CAUYQG010144411.1:0-48800 GCA_963574415.1 Tarsius wallacei | reverse complement strand
AGTGCAGTGACCGCTCCCGGCCACCGTAGCCTTGACCTGCTGTGCTCCAGCGATCCTTCCGCCTCAGCCTTCCAAGTAGCTGGAACTACAGGCGCGCGCTACCACACCCGGCTAGTTTTTTGATTTATTGTAGAGATGAGGTCTCGCTTGCCCAGGCGGGTCTCGAACCTGCGGGCTCAGGCAATCCACTCACCTCAGCCTCCTAAAGGCGCGGGATTACAGGCTGAGCCACCGAGCCCGGCTGTAATTTTTTTTAAAAAAGTTGCAAATTTTAAAATAAAATTAAGAATCACAGAACTGGAAGAGAATCCAATAAGTCAGTTGCTTTATTACCTGCCTTTAAACAGACTAATGTGTCATCTATCATCTTCTTGACATGGCTTCCGTTGGTCTTCCATTCCTTTTTATCTCCTTGGCAATCAAGAAGTACTTCCTATTTTAATGTCAATACATTTTCTTCTTGTTTGAATTAAGAAAAAAACAGGTCTGTATCTGCCTTGTAACACCTCTGATAGGAGAAATCGGTTCACTCATTTTTTTTTTCTTCGAATGAATATTATACTATTCACTTCTCCTGGGATGACATGCTATAAACGACAGATACTTTTTTTGGCCTACCCTTGAGTTTTAAAAAGAGTTCTGATTCTTTATAAATCAAGCTGGATTGATTTAGGCTATTTAGGCTCTATCTAAACCCAAGTACTTGCTGCCTGTTGTACTTATGTTACCTGCTCCTTAAACAATGAATTACCTCATTATTTGGCGATCTCAGTCTCTACGGGTGTCCAGACCTATAGCTGGGGCTTTGGCATTGTTTCTGTCCTCTGACAGGAGGAATCCAGGCTGCTCATCATCAAGGTTGCTGACAAACTACTGGTTTGACTCTGCCTCTTTTCTGCTTGGGTTCAAAGATTGAGTTCCTTCTTCTCCATCAGCTATAGTATTACACCTTTATGTGTGAATCCCATTCATTATAAACTTGTCACATGCTTTAGTTTCTCCAAAACACTTTTCTTAGCCCTCCCTCCTCTTATCACTAAAGGCCTGTTCCCTAGTCTTGGCTAAGTGACCATGTTCCAGTCTGCTGCTCAGAGGTTTCCCATCACAGACAGTTGTGCTGAGACACTACCAGGCACCCTTAAAGGAAGAGCAGTATGAAATATTGCATAGGCGAAGGGGTTTCAAATCAAATAGATGTGGTTTAAGAATCTTAGCTCTGACACAAGCTTTGTTCTATCACTCAACCTCTGTGGGTCTCATTTTTCCCATCTGTAAAGGGACAGTGATGATGACTATTTTATAAGTTTGTAAGAAACTTAAGCAAGAACTTATACAAGCACTCCTTTTGGGCCATATTTCCACTCCTTCCTGACTTTCCATGACCAGGCTTACTCTTGCTCCTATGTCCTCTTGCCTGTGGAGTGTTCTCTCAAAAACTAACATGCTACCCACAATTCTCTAGTGGCCCAGCTTCTTTCTATCTGATTCCTCCCATTACCTCCTAAGAGTTATGTTCCTTGTCTGTAATTCTTGTTTTCCTACATGCTTGTCAATATTTGGCAACTCAAACTTTCTTAGAAGAAAGAGCCAAGACACAGCCTATCCAGTGAAAGAATTTTATGTTATGGCATCTGTCCCACTTCAACCCCAAGTGAATATACTACAATTCACATCTGACACTAACCACCTGGAATTAGTGTCTGACTCTACAGATATAAGGGCAAAGTCTTCCACAAGACTATGCTGACTTCATATACCATCTACCCCTCAGTGGTCCTTGGACTGCATTTCTGATGAACTGGCCATGAATTTGGGGGTTCCCATGACTCTCTCAGTTTTAGTAGTTTACTAGAATGACTCATAGAACTCAGAAAAACATTATATTTATATATTGCAATTTTATTATAAAGGATATACATAGGGCAAGATCAGGGAGGGTCCCAACACAGAGCTTCCAGGCCCTTTTCTCAAGGAGTAAGGCATATTACTTTCCTGGCACATCAATGTGTTCACCAACGAAGATGCTCCAGGGAGTTTTGATATCCAAAGTTTTTATTGGAGTTTCATTATTATATAAGTAAGCTTTATTAAATAATTGGTCATGCAATTGAACTAGCTTCCCTTCTTTACCCAGAGATTGGTCTTGTCCACATTCCCAACCCTTTAGTCACCTAGCTGGTCTTGCTAGGATCAACCCTCATTTTGAAGCTATTTAAGGGTACAGTATGAATCACCTAATTAGCATAACAAAGATACTTCTATCACTCAAGAATCTCAAAAGGTGCTAGATCTCCCCACAAGGAACCTAGGATAAAAAGCAGAAAATTTCTTTATTATACTATGGCATTTAATAGTGCTCTTTGATTAGGATGAGAGATTCTATTCTCCCCAAAAGATAAAAGACATATACCAAAGCCAGCAGATGTGACAGATTAAAAGCTAGAAGGCAGGCATTTTAAAATACATTTTGATCCTGAACTTAATTCAACTCAGTGTGCACATAGCTAAGCAATTCAGCGAATGCCTTTTTAAAATAGGAGTTTATCAAGGAGAACTTTCTTTGACTACTCAAGTATGAGTTTTGTAGGAGTTGGTAGCATGTATACTAGACATTCTATTCCACTATTCAAAGATAACAGTTTCAGGATCTTTGCTTTGCAAATGCTGTGCTCCACAAAGCAGATCCACAGCTGCAGTGGCTGTTTGGCTAATTTTCAATGTTATCAAATTATTTTTCTGTAAGGAAATGCTAAAAAAGAGAGAGAGAGAAAGAGAAGAGATAACTAATATTGAATCCTAGAGCTAGCCAAGTCCTTAAAGTTCTAGTTCAATCCCTGGATGTGATACCTAGATTATTTCACAATATTTTCAACAAGTATTCATCCAGCTTTTACATGAGTATCTCCTGTGATGGGGCATTCCCTACCTCCAAGGCAACCTATCTCATGTTTAGACAGTCCTGTCTGTGAGAAAGTTCTGATACAATAAGCTGAAATCAGCCACCTCATATCTTCCAACTGGTAGTTTTAGTTTTGGTTCTTAGACTCCATGAAAGAAAAATCTAGGTGAAGACTGACAAAAGGATGAGGTATATTCTTCCAAATATTTGTGAAAACAGATATTCTTGCAGTCAGAAGAGGGGTTTTGAGTGTTTGAGCTCCAGAAAGATGGTGGTCAAGAGTCTGTCCTATGGCTCCTTTTAACTATTAATCTGGGAATTTTATCACTTGAAATTCTACTAGTAATGATGACAAAGTTGATAAAACAGTAGCTAACATCTCTGAGTGCTATTTTGTGCTAAGTACTATATTAGAAACTCTCTTTGCATCTCATTTAAGTCTAAAAACAATCTATGTGATAGACACTACTTTAATTTCTTTACAGATGAATTCATTAAGGCTCAGAAAGGTTAGATAAATTGCTCAATATCTCTCAACTAAGGAGAACAATTTCAAACCTTGGATCTTAACTCCAGAACCCATACTCTTAGTGGTTAACACTACATTGCATTCCACTATTTTGTCGTTGTTGTCGCTGTTTTTGATTTGGAGTCTCACTTCGTTGCCCAGGCTGGAGTGCAGTGGCACACTCATGGCTGGGCTCTGGAGATCCTTCCACCTCAGCCTTCCAAGTGGCCGGAATTACAGGTGCGCGCTACTGTGCCTGGCTAATTTTTTATTTATTGTAGTGATGATGTCTCGTCAAGTTTCCCAGGCTGGTCTCAAACAATTCACTCGCCTCAGCCTCCCAAAGTGCTGGAATTATAGGCTGAGCCACCGAGCCCAGCCCCGCTTTGATTTTAATAATACGTATGGGTTGTTGATAAGTTTTGTTTTGAATCTTTTGTCTTCAGATCTTCCGTGTGCCACTGACTCCTGGAAGGTCACTGTAAGACAGTTTTGGTAGCTGGTATCCCAGGGTAAGATGGTAGCAACAGCTCAGGGGGAAAAAAACCAAAATCAAAACCAAAAATGGTTCTTGGCACCAGACTCGAATTATGTAACTGGTGGCCTCAGACTCTCTTTTTGTAATCTAGACAATTTTCCTGGGAACGTCCCACTCCAGGGCATGTTACTAGCTAAATGTCACTTCACAAATAGTTTTACAGATGATCAGTACCACCAAGAATGTTGCCTCACAGATTAGTAACTGCTCAAGGTCACAGTAATTCAATAAGTGAAAGTTCTTCTGGGCCAGAGATGACAAATAGCCGCTATAGTGAAAGACTCAGGGCTGAGACAATAAAAGAAAGGTTTTAGGGAGTCTCATCAGATAATAAATCCAGGGACTCTGTGCATTTTGTTACTCTCAAAGCCTTCATGACATATCTTACTACACTTTTTCAAGGTGCCACAATTAGTAAAATATATACAGTTCCTGCCATATGAATTTTTATCCAACAAATTTATCCAAGCTAGGCATCATGGGACAACAGACATAAATCACCTGTGATTCCTGCCTTGGAAATTCAGAGATCCATGTGAAAGATAAGATGGATATACAAATCATGATCATACAAGGCAAGACACATAATGAATAGTCTAAGGGAGAGAAAAACAGAATAATGTGGTGTCTAAAGGAGAGAGTGGTTATTTTCTTCTTATTAAAAATCAGAGAAAGCATCACCAAGTGATGGCATTCTAATCTAGCAGTCACAAACTGAGGGCCACCATCTGAATCTAGCCCACAGATGTGTGGGAAGGCAAAGACACAACCTGTGTAAGGCAGCTCATCAAACAAGCATGAAAAACCTCTTTGCTCTAAGTTTCTTGCAATAGGAACTGAACAGGAGAAATGAAAGACTGGCTTTATAAGATGGGCCAGGATTACACTATGGAGCACCTCGTCATGGAATTTGAATTTTCCTTCTTGTTATGTACCATAAAGGGATCCTCATAGGATAGAACTGTCCCGTCACACTCTACCCCTTCTCTCCAGGAGAACATTTAAGGAGAATGGTGGCAAAATTGTCAAAATGCTCGTCAGTCATTCCTGCTTATTTGGTGACAGCATGTGTCAAGAGAGGTTATCGTTGTGGGGCTGGGGAGGCTTTGAGAGGATTGGCCAATGAAATTTTCATGTGTGGTTAAACTGAGAAACAAGCACATCTTAAACGGCACATTTTTTAGACTAGAGTGTATTCTGTGAGAGCTTCATTTTTAATACAATATACAGATAAAGATTCCTGAAGAAGTCAGCTCTGAACCACATCTCTCTCAGAATCAATAATACCTGCCATCCTTCTTCCTGCTCTATTCCAGTCAGTCAGACATTATTTGCATTGCTCTGAGTACTTCAGGTTGGAAGAACTCCATTTTTAGTCCTCACTTTATTTTCATTTAATATGCCAATTATGGGTCTTGCTGATCTGTTCATGGGCAGTTTTCCAGAAGACCTGTCTCACTTTGTGTAGATTAAATCAATTATGCTGATTCTATTCCATTGGCAGCACATAGGGACAATTATTATGCAGGTTCTCCACTTCTCATCCCTGATTTGGATCTACAGCTTGTTCCAATAATCATCTCTCTTCTTCTTGTACCCCATCTCTATCTGGACACAGATCCTGGGTTTATTCCTCTCTCTGCCCGAGGAATGGTGAATTTAGCAATTCCATTCCGGAGAGTCAATATATAATTGTTTGAATGCAAAGTTTGGTTGACTACATCTTGGTGCCACAGAACATTAGCTGGCGTTTCCAGAATGCGATGAAACCACTGAACCAGTCAGGAGACCTGACTTTTAGCCCTGACTTTGCCAGTGACTTTTTTTTTTTTTGAGTTAGAGTCTCACTCCTGTCACCCAGACTGGAGTGCAGTGGCACTCTCCCGGCCACTGCAGCCTTGAACTGCTGGGCTCTGGCGATCCTTCCGCCTCAGCCTTCCAAGTAGCCAGAACTACAGGAGCGTGCTACCACGATTTTTGATTTATTGTAGAGACGAGGTCTCGCCAAGTTGCCCAGGCGGGTCTCGAACCCGCGGGCTCAGGCAACCCATGCCAGTGACTTTTTGTGGTGGACTTCTGTGGACAGTATCCTCAGCATCTACCTTCTCCCCTTCACAGTAGCATCCAACATTTCCCAGCCATGAACTGGTGAACTGATCCTACTTTCAGTTTTAAGCCAAGGCTGTTTTACTTAAGCCAGTTTGCATATCCCATTCTGATGGCTACCGTGATGAGTTCAGAGATTTACTGTATACCAAAGCAGGGGAATCTGGATCAACAAGAATTGAGCTTTGGGTGCATTTTTGGAGGAAAATGGAGTCCCAGAGAGGAGGAAGCATGTAGATCTGGATGTCTTTTTTTTTTTTTGAGTGGAAGTCTCACTCTGTCACCCAGACTGGAGTGCAGTGGCCGCTCCCGGCCACCGCAGCCTCGACCTGCTGGGCTCCGGCGATCCTTCCGCCTCAGCCTTCCAAGTAGCTGGAACTACAGGCACGCCCTACCACGCCCGGCTAATTTTTTTGATTTATTGTAGAGGTGAGGTCTCGCCAAGTTGCCCAGGCTGGTCTCGAACCCGCGGGCTCAGGCAATCCACTCACCTCAGCCTCCCAAAGTCGCGGGATTACAGGCTGAGCCACTGAGCCCAGCTGATCTGGATGTCTTAAAACCCATTTTGGATCTTCTCTCTCCAGGGAGAGAAGGGGGGGGAGGGTGGCGGGAGAGAGAAAGAAAGGGGCTTAATCTCAATCTTATTGTTGAGGTCCCAGATCAAATTTGATCTAAGGCTAGATATACTTCTAGACTATTCAGTTATATAAACTGGTAATTTGTTTTGTGTAAGCCTATTTAAATTGAGATTTTAATTTCTTGTACCCAAAGCATCTGAACTATGTGGCATTTGGTCAATTATTTTTCCTGTTTGAACCTCAGTTTCCTCATCTGCCACACAAAGGACTGGCTAAGGTTCATGCCATTTCCAAGATTCCGAGACTCTCTGGTTTTTGTTTCCAGTTCTTTATAGTGCACCTGGCTATTTTCCCTGATGAGAAACAAAGGAAGTATGAGTATAGATTTTCTTATTGTATTGAAGATGGTGGTAAGAGTGGGCCACTCTGAGGGGAATATTGTTTAGTTGAAGCCTGAAGAATGAGGGACAGAGAAGATGGCAAAACATGTCATGTACTTTTCCAGGCAGTAGGCTCAATCGGTTGTAAATGAAAGATTTGGGAACAAGTTGGCTTGATGTCTGCAAGTCATAATTGTAAATTATGACTCTGAAGCCTGAAAACTGGGCAAACAACTGTCCAATCTCAAGGTGCATGTGCTCACTCCTCTCCCACATCTGCCTTCATAAGGAAGATCCTCCTCTCCTTCATATGGGTATCTTCAGTTTCTCCTGCAACTGCAATTTCCTTGAGTATTGCAGTTGTGCCTTAATCGAATCAGTGTCTCCACCCTAACCCTAGCATAGTGCTCTTTTTGCAGACAGTGAGTTGAATTCCAAGTGGCAGAAAAGAAAGAGTAAATCTCAAAAGTAGGAGTGAACATGACAAGCTTTGACAATAAAAAGGAGACAGAGCTGGCTGAAACGAGGACTCAGGTGGGAGACAAGAGAAAATTGGGCTACAAAATCATGTTTGGAAAGACCTTCAAATGCCAAGATGAGGTATTGGGGCTGTAAGTTACCTTTATAGAAGGCATTAAATAATAAGGTAGTCAGAGGACACATCTGTGCAACCGAAATGCATCCAGTCTCTTTAATGATTCAGGTTATTGACAGACCATTTGGCAATGGGGGATTTGTGGAATCTGAAAATACGTTATGTTCTGGAGACAGCTTGAGAAGCTTCTAGCTTTTGCTTTTGGCACTCTTCCAAGAATAATCAATTATACATTTAGGCTCATTCCAGACAGGTGTGGACAATCAGAGTGTTGGTAAAAAGGCTAATTCATCATAGGAACGCAGCACATTCAGACAGTTGTCAGGGTGAACCCAGAGCAAGCAAGCCCAGCATTGCTCAGCTCCCCTCGCCAAAGACACACACACACACACACACACACACACACACACACACACACACACACGTGTACACATACACATTTAAACACAGTGTTTAGCATCTCTTCTTATCCAAATCCTCACAGGGAATCTGACCAAACTATGAACTACTCAACTCAAAATATCTTCCAAATAAACTTGCTCTCATTTTTTTCTCAACCACAATCTTCTTCCTAACTTATACATTTCTATTTTTCTTCCTTTTCTAATAAGGCACTAATAACTTATCTTCTAGGCCTGAAAACTGAGCATCATCTTAGACTCCACCTGCCCCCTTCTCCAAAAGTTTCCAAGTCTTATCAATTTCATGCTTATTTTGTGCTTTTCGGGGCTCTGATAATTCCACGTTTGTGTTTAACTGAGGCTCATCTGAGCAAGTAAGTGTTATAATCACTAGAGTAGCCTTTATTAAAAAACAAATCTCAAACTTTCAGAAAGTTGTAAAAACAATACAAAAACATTTATCCCCTGAACCATTTGAGAATAAGTTGCTTAATGTAGCAAAAGCAATAACCACAAAACAACCTTAAAACTCAAGAAATTAAAATTGATGTATTCATCTAATACACACTCTCCCAGTTCATGGCTTGATTTTTTCCCTTTTTAGCCCAATTTTATTATAGCAAAATACATAAATATAAAATTTAACATCTTGAATATCTTTCTTTTTAACAGAATCATTAGAATAGCAGAAGTTTTAAAACTTGACAAAGTCCAATTTATGAACATTTTTTATGGCTCATGCATTTTGGTATCATATAAAAATCTTTGTCTAATCCAAGGTCACAACAATTTTTTCTTCTATGTTTTCTTCTAGAAGTTTCATAGTTTTCATTTTTTTGCAATTTGGCCTACAATTCAATATGCAAATCTATGTATGTGGTGTGAAGTATGAGTAAAGATTTATTATTTATTTTTTATGATTATTATTTTTTGTATATCCAATTGTTCCAGACAATTTAATGAAAAGACTATGATTTCTCCACCATTGTCTTTTAAATTCTGTCAGAAATCAATTGATATGTGTAATACCAGCAGGATGACAGACTAGAAATATCCAGACCCTCATTAACATATGGACACACAGAAATAATAGCAACGTATAGATGAAAATATCGTTGCAATTATTCTAGAAATGATTTGGGAAGCTACAGAACCCAAGCAAACACATAGCCAAGGAAAAGAAAATAATGTGTAGGAAAATTTATGTTATTTTGCTCACTATAATTTCTCTCTACCTAGTGCAGTGCAGCACCATTGGGAAGAAACCTTCTAATTCCTGGCTCCTCCTTTGGGACAAAAAGAAAAGAGTGGCACTTGTACCCAACATTCTGGCTTGTCTGGGAGCTGCTCAAGGGACTGATTTCTGTTTCCTGACTTGGAGTGCTAATGGCAAAACAGCATAGTTTAGAAACCAGGTTGAAGGCCACTCTTAAAACAGAGGCAAACGCTACAGCATGTTAGCAGCAGGGATCTGAATTTTTACAAACAGGCATCAGGGAAACAAGAGATTATTGTCAAAAGAATGCAATTTAAATGAAAACCAAAAGCTCCTGAGAAGTAGCCAGGGCAAGCCTCTCAAAAAAGTAAAGCAGTTGAAAGCAGTCATACATTCTGGAAGAAAAAAACACACTCACAAGCCTGGAGAAGACATATATCCAGAAAATGTTTAAGAGGTCTAAGACCTTTTAGCTAGGCAGATTGGCCAATGTCTTCCTCTGCACAAAGTCAACCCATAAAGACTTGGAGAGGTAGCTGTTTATTCGAATGCCCAAATCTCAACAAAAGATCACAAGGCATACAAAGAAATGGGGAAACATGAACCAGTCAGAGGAATGATATAAATCTTCAGATACCTTAAAGACATGTATGTCTAAATCACCTGAGAAAACATTTAAAATAACTGTCAGTTGTTTTGAAGATGCTCAGCCAGATAAAAAAGAACATAGACAACTAGTTAAAATCAGGAAAAGGATGCATGAACAAACTAAAAATATCAACAAAGAAGTAGAAGCTATAAAGAAGAACCAAACAGAAATTCTGGAGCAGATACAATAACTGAATTGAAAAATTCACTGTTTTTTTTAGGTGGCATATATATCTTTTTTTATTTTAAAGATATGAGGTACAATTCAGGGTTAGGTATACAAATGTTCATTATGCAGTTACTCTTGTTGATTAGGTGTGCCCCTCACTCCCCTGGCAGTTTTCCTCAACTGCCAATTCCACCTATCCCCTTCCATACCAGTTTCCCACTATTGCCAATCCCTTTCCTACAGTATTATAATTGTTCAAGGTCTGCTTATAAGTGAGAACATATGGTACTCTGCTCTTTGTTTCTGGGATGGATCACTGAGTAGATATATTCGAAATCCATCCGAATTGCTGCAAAGTCCATATGTTTGTCCTTCTTTATTGTTGCATAATATTCCATCACGTATATGAATCACATTTTGTCCAGCCTCGCTGGGCAGCATGGTTGGTTCCATATTTTTGCTATTGTGAATAGAGCTGCAACAAACATGCGTGTGCAAGTATCTCTTTTGTAGAATGATTTGTGTTCCTCTGGGTATAATCCCAGTAAGGGGATTGCTGGGTCATATGGAAGGTCAATTTCTAGTTCTTGCAGAAATCTCCACACTGTCTTCCAAAGAGGTTGTACTAGTTTGCATTCCCACTAGCAGTGTAAAAGTGTTTCTTTTTCTACACATCCTCACCAGCATCTGTTGTTGTTTGTTTTATTAATGATGGTAATTCTTACTGGGGTTAGGTGGTATCTCAATGTGGTTTTGATTTGCATTTCCACTAGGTGTATTCAATAGCAGACTCGATCAAGCAGGAGAATCAGTGAACTTGAGGGTATGCCATTTGATTATCAAGTCAGAAGACCAAAAGAAAAAGAAAAGTGAAGACAACCTAAGGGAGTTATTGAACACCATCTGGGAGTTCAAGGAGAAAAGAGAGAGAAAGGGGAGCAACTTATTTGAAAAAGCAATGACTAAGTTCCCCCCCCACCCCAAGATGGTGGATTAGAGGCTTTCAGCATGCCTCATCCACCTGAACATAGCAAAATGGAAAGATCAACTCATTGAGCTTCAATTCAAGGAGTAAAAGAGGAATTCAGCAGAATAGCAAAGGACACCCCAGATCCCAGGGAGGAAAAGGTAGGCAAACAGCTCCCACAATGGCGTTTGGTTGAAAAAAGTGAGTGAAGCCCCAGCAGGCAGGACCTTTCAACTAGGGATCCACTCATACCAGGCAATGGGAGAGCACCCTGTTTATCCCAAGCACTAGAGCTGACCCAGAGAGAGGTGGAGAGTCAGTGAGAGGGAAAGACACTGTGTAAAGCTGCAGGCATTCTCCCAGCCCTGGTCTGGCCCTTTGGGAGGATGCCATTTTAAATCTGGGCTCAAACAAAGCCAGTCATTAATTGGCAACTAAGCAGCAGCCCCCACTGTAGGCGTTTTAGTTTTGGCCCAGAAAGTGGAGCGCTTGCTCTGGAGTTGATTAAGGACCCTCACAGCTGAAATAGACCAGGGATTATGGACAGCACCCCAGAATTAGACACCAGAGTTAGTCTCATTCCCATTGTAGTACCAGAGCAGCAGGAGAGTTGCTGAAGCTATGGTCTCTCCCAGGAAGCCAGTGTCAGATTTGCAACCTAGAATCAGTCTGTTGGGCACCCCAGCCTGCCTCTCTGGTCACTTAGGGTAAGGTGCCCCAGCAACACTGAGGAGCAGAAGAGACTCCACTCCTGGGCACCTGGAAAAGTAACCTGAGTGACAGGAGCCCTGCATGGAGAGACTCCATTCCCATGTGTCTGAACTTACAGCCTGAATGGTAGGAGAGTTGCTATGGTCACAGTCTTTCCTGAACAAGGTCAGTTTTGCAACTCTGAACTGTTCAGCATGTACTACTGTTGAGTGCCCTAGCCTCCCTTCTGGGCTAGTTGGGGTAGTGTGCCCTAGCAATACTGAGGAGCAGGAGGGACCCCACTCCTGCATACCTGGAATAGCAGCTTGAGCAGTGGGAGACCAGCAGGGGGGACTCCCTTCCTAAGCACCTGAATTAGCAACCTGAGTAGCAGGAGAGTTGCTGAACCCTTGGTTTCTGCCATTAGTGAGGCTTGAAGCCAGGGTCAGCTTTGTGACCTGGAATCAGGCTGTGTGAGTCATTGTGGAGTGCCTCAGCTTTTCCCCCAGTCAGTCGGGGAAGTATGCCCTTTTAATACCAAAGAGCAAGTGGACCCCCTTTTTACACACCTGGGTTAGCAACTTACCCTTTCTGTTCAGTGATCCTTGTGCAACTAGACCCTCTGTGCCCCATATACAGACACTTCTCCAGGTATTTGGAGCTCCTGCTTGCATGGGACAGCAGCCTAAGCCACTCCGCTTCTCCTGTGCAGAGGATTGGTGCTGAGAGGCCTCTTCCACTCCACACTTAGGCACATCTCCAGGCATTCAGAGCACCCATTCACCTGGATCAGTAGCCTCAGCTCCTTCCCCTTTCTGTGCAGAGATCCTGCTATGGGGGGGGGGGGGGCCCTCACTGCTCTATGCCCAGGCATCTCCCCAGGCATTTGGAGCACCTGTCTGCCAGAATTGGCAGTTAAGCCACCTCACCCTTTTCAGTTTGTACAGATATGGTGCTACTTCTGTTCTAAGCCTCCTGCTACTTCTAAGCATTCAGCACACCCTCCCAGCTGGATCAACTGTCTGAGCTATCCAACCCTCTCTCTGCAATGACCTGTGTGACACCAGTGATTACTTTTCCCCTTGCAGGGGGAGCTCATCTCAGGCATCTGGAGTACCCACCCACCTTGATCAGCAACTGAGTCACCCCATCCTTGCTATACAGGGATCTTGGCTCAAGGGTGCTCCCCCTACCTCACACCCAGATGTAGCTCCACATTCAGTGTACTTGTATGGCTAATTAGCAGCCCTAGATGATCCCTCTTCCCCACAAAGACCTTCTTGAAACAGAGTATTGCATTCCTTGCCAGGGCATACTTTCAGGAAGTTGGTGCACCCACTTACCCAGATTAGGAGCCTGATCTGCCCCTTCCTCCCTGATTTCCTGGAGCAATAGAACATTTTCCTGCTCCATACCTAGATATCTCTCCTGGCTTCTGGTGCATCTGTCCCCTGGAATATAATCTTGACCTGTCACCCCCTTCCTATGCAAGTAATTTGGTGCAGTGGTAATCCCTCAGCTCCGCATCTAGGTGTAACCCCAGGCATTTGGCACACCAAACCTCCCCTCTCCCAACCTCCCCTCTCTCAATCCACCTTCCTGTGCAAGGACTCTGTTGGGGTGGTGATCTTTCTGTCCCTTCCCTAAGCATTTAATCAGGTCAGAGGCACACTTGCTCCCCTGGATTAAGAAGTTGAGCCATCCCCCATCCCTTGCAAATAACTTATTACAGCAGCAGTATATCTGTTCCTTGCCAGGGAATATTCCCAGGCATTTAACATACCCACTCACCTGGGTAAAGAGCCTAAGCTACCCCTCTCCAGGGGCAGAGCTCTTGGTGCAGTAGTGCTCTTTCTGCTCAATGCCCAGACATATATAAAGGTATCAGGAGCATTCACTCTTTTAGATTAGGAGTTTGGGCTGTCTTTCCCTTCCAGTGCAGAGAACTTGAGGCAGCACATGTAGGCACACCTCTGGACACTCGGTGGCCACACATCTGAGCCTACCTTGGAGCTGGTGCTTGTGCCTGTCATAGATAGACCTGTAGGTGGGACTGCCTGGTCCAATCCTGCTCATCTTGGTTCCTCTCTTTTCAGTGAATTGGGTGCTCAACTGACTGTGCACTTCACAGATAAGCTCATTGCCTGAGACAACAGAGAGTTTCTCCTTGTAAACAAGAATTGGGTGAATACCCATCCACGTTGGCTGTAGCAAGTTCTTACCCATAGGCGCCACCTGCTGGTGTGGAGGTTGAAAGACAAAACACATTAGGAAATCTACTGACACCAGCACATACCATTGAAGAACAAGGTAAGTTTCCTGAGACCTTCACCCCTGAAAGAGGCCACCGAAGGCAATGAGCTGGTTTACATCTCCATATATTACTACCACAACCAACACTTGAGAAACATATACAGGTTATCTATATTATTAAGGGGGACTTATGCAGGCTAGTCACTACTGAAATAACCAGAATCAAAGCCAAAAGATCCTATGCAACATACGCTATAGCCAATTCATCAAGGGGAGAAAATCCTGTTCAAACAAAAACAAATTCAAAATATAAGAAACTGAGCTAGTCCATCCAGGTGGAAAAGAACCAAAGAAACAATTCTGGAAGTATGAAAGAATAGGGTGTTACCCTTCCAAAGAGACACACTAACCAAAATGAAACCCTTTAAATATTAGACAAAGAATTCAAAATATTGATTAAAGAAGTTCAATGAGACCCAAGAGAAACCTGAAAACAAACACAAAATAAATTCAGAATGTGAAGTGAGAGATTGACACTGTTATAAAAAATCAGAGCTAAAAAAATCATTGAAGAAATTAGAAAACACAGTTGAAAACATTAACAGTGGGCTAGAGCATGTGGAAGAAAAAATCTCAGAACTAGAAGGCAGGTCTTTCAAATTAACCCAGTCAGATAAAAATTTAAAAAGAAGAATGTTAAAAATGGAATGAAGGCTTCAAGAAATATGCAATTATGTAATCTAAAAATCATAGGCATTCCAGAGAGAGAAGAAGTTAAAGTAAAAAGCATGGAAAACCTATTTGAGGAAATAATTCAAGAAAACTTCCCTGCTCTTGAGAGAGATCTAGACATGGAAAT
Organism: Tarsius wallacei; assembly: GCA_963574415.1. Classification (NCBI taxonomy): domain Eukaryota; kingdom Metazoa; phylum Chordata; class Mammalia; order Primates; family Tarsiidae; genus Tarsius; species Tarsius wallacei. The sequence continues at coordinate 33,993 of CAUYQG010144411.1, read as the reverse complement.
ACAAGAAGTTCTAACAACTCTTTCAAGTCAGACTATCCAAAGTCAAAGTAAAAGAAAACATCCCAAGAGAAGCAATAGAGAAGTGCCACATCACCTATAAATGAAATGACATTAGACTAACAGCAGACTTCTCAGAAGAGACCCTAAAAGCCAGAAGATATGGGGGGCCAATTTTCAATCTCTTTAAAGAAAAAAATTCCGGCCAAGAATTTTATGTCACACCAAACTAAGCCTCATAAATTAAGGAGAAAGAAAGTTCTTCCTCAAAAAGCCACACTAGGGGAATTCATTGCCACTAAACTGGCTCTACAAGAGATGTCCAAAGAAGTCCTAAATAGGAAACAAAATGACAACACTCTTAATCATAGAAGGTCACATAAATACAAATTTTACAGATCCTATAAAAACAACTACACATTTTAAAACCTGAGACAGCAGGCTAGCAACATTATGGCAGGAACAAAACCTCACATATCAATATTACCTGAATGTAAATGTTCTACTTAAAAGATACAGAATGGCAAATGGATAATTAAAACAAGACCCAACTGTCTGCTGCTTACAAGAGACTCATTTACTGGCCAAAGTCAGCTACAGACTCAAAGTAAATGGGTGGAAAACGATGTATCATGTGAATGAAAAACAAAAGCAAGCAGGAGTATCTATCCTTATATGAGATAACACTGACTTTAAACCAACAACAGTAAAAAAAAAAAAAACAAAGAAGGACATTATATAATGATAAAGGGTGCAATTAAGCAAGAAGATTGAACTATCTTAAATATTTAGGCAGTCAACACCAGAGTACCCAAATTTTTGAAGCAAATACTACTTGACTTGAGAAAACATATTAATAGCAATACAATAATAACAGGGAACTTCAACACCCCACTGACATCACTAGACAGGTCACTGAAGCAGAAAATCAACAAAAAGACACTGGACTTAAACTGGACTACAGACCAAATAGACCCAAAAGATATTTACAGAACATTCCACCCAATAGCTGCAGAATGTACATTCTTCTCATCTCTGCATGGAACATTCTCCAATATTGACCATATTTTAACCATAAAGTAAGTCTCAATAAATAAAAAAAAAAAAAAATCAAAATTATATCAAGAATCATCTTGGATCTTGGAATAAAATTAGAAATCAGTACTAAGAGGAGCTCCTAAAACTCCACTATTACATGGAAGCTGAACAACTTGCTCTTAAGTTACCCTTGGATAAACAATAAATTTGAGGCAGAAATTTAAAAAGTTGTTGAAACTAATGAAAATATAAACAAACATAACAGCACCTCTGGGAAACAGCAAAAGCAGTGCAAAAGGAAATTTTATATAATTAAATGCCTAAATAAAAGAGATAGAAAGATCTGAAATCAACAGCTTAATTTTACACCTCAAGGAACTAGAAAAGCAAGAACAGTCTAAATCTGAACTAGCAGGAAAAAAGAAACAACAAATATCAGAGCAGAACTAAATGAGATGGAGACAAAAAAATTACAAAAGACCAATGAACAAAAAAATTAATTCTTCAAAAAGATAAACAAAATTGACAGACCACTAGCTAAACTAAGAAAAAAGAGAGAAAACTCAAATAAACACAATCAGAAATTATAGAGGTGACATTACAATTGATGCCACAGAAATATGAAAAGTAATCAGAAACTATTATGAATATCTCTATGGCAACAACCCAGAAAACCTAGAGCAAATGGATAAATTCCTGGAAATATATAACTTCCAAAGAATGAACCAGAAAGAAATTGAAATGCTAAATAGAACAATAACAAGCAATGAAATTGTATCAGTAATTAAAAAAAAAATCTTCCAATAAATAAAACCCTAGGACCAGATGAATTCACTACTAAATTTTATCAGACATATAAACAAGAGCTGGTGCCAATTGTACTGAAAGTTTTCTAAAAAAATCAAGGAGAAGGAACTCCTCCCTTACTCATTCTATGAAACCAGTATCACTCTGATACCAAAATCAGACAAGGACATAACAAAAAAAGAAAACTACAGGCCAGTGTCTCTGATGAACATAGATGTACAATACTCAACAAAATAGCAAACCAAATTCAACAGTGCACCAAAAAATACACACACACACACACACACACACACACACACACACACACACACATAAAATCCATCATGATCAAGTGGGTTTTATTCCAGTGGTGCAAGGATGGTTCGATATTCACAAATCAATAAATGTGATTCACCACATAAAAAGAATTAAAAACAAAAACCATATGATAATCTCAAGAGATGTTGAAAAGGCACTCAATAAAATCCAACATCCCTTCATAATAAAACCTCTCTTCAAACTAGGTATTGAAGGAGCGTATCGCAAAATAATAAGAGTTATATAATACAAACCCACAGTCAACATTATACTTAATGGAGAAAAGAAGTTGAAAACATTCCTCCTCAGAATTGGAACAGAATTGGAACAAGATGTACACTCTTACCACTCCTATTCAACTTTGTGCTAGAAGTCTTAGTAAAAGCAATCAGGCAAGAGAAAGAAATGAAAGCCATTCAAATTAGCCAGGAGTAAGCTGAACTATTTCTGTTTCCTGATAATATAATTGTATACCTAGAAAACCCTAAAGACTCCTCCAAGAGACTCCTATACCTGATAAACAACTTCAATAAAGTTTCAGTATAAATCAATGCACAAAAATCAGTAACATTTTTATATACCAGTAATGCTCAAACTGAGAACAAATCAAGAGCTCAATATTATTTGCAATAGCCACAAAAAAGAAATGCCTGGGAACACATTATCTAAAGAGGTAAAATATCTCTACAAGGATAATGATGAAATACCAATGAAAGAAATTGTAGATGACACAAACAAATGGAAGAACACCCCATGCTCATGGATTGAAAGAATCAATATTGTTAAACTGACTATACTTCCCAAAGCAATCTTTAGATTCAATGCAATCCCCATCAAAATACCAACGTCATTTTTCACAGAACCAGAAAAACCTAAAGTTTATGCAGAACCAAAAAAGAGCCCAAATAGCCAAACCAATCCTAAGTAAAAAGAAGAAATGCAGAAGTATCACATTACCTGACTTCAGATTATACTACAAGGCTATAGGAACTAAAACTGCATAATACTGGTACAAAAATAGATAGATCAATGGAACACAATGGAGAACTCAGAAATAAAACCACATACTTTCAATCAACTGATTTTTAACAAAGTTGACAAAAGTAAACAATGAGGAAAGGACACAACTTTCAATAAATAGTACTGGGAAAACTGGCAAGCCATATGCAAAATGAAACTAGACCATTACCTCTCATCATATACAAAAATGAACTCAAAATGGATTAAAAACTTAAACGTAAGACCTGAAACTATAAAAATCCCAGAAGAAAACATGGAAAGAACTCTACTGAACACCAGCCTAGGCAAATAATTTGTGATGAAGACCCCAAAAACAAATGTGACAAAAACAAAAATAGACAAATGGGACTTAATTATACTTAAAAATTTCTGCCAAGCAAAAGAAATAATTAATAGAGTAAGCAGAAAGCTTAGGGATGGGAGAAAATATTTACAAATTATTCCTCAAGGGAGTGATACTCAGAATCTACAAGGAACTCAAACAACTCAACATGGAAAATACAAACAACCCCATCAAAAAGTAAGCAAGGGACATGAATCAACGCTTCTCAAAAGGAGACACACAAGTGGCCGACAAACATATTAAACAATGCTCAACATCACTAATCACCAGAGAAAAGCAAATTAAAACACAATGAGATATAATCTTGCATCAGTCAGAATGACTATTAAAAAGTCAAAGAGCAATAGATGTTAACATGGATGAGGAGATACGGGAACATTCACATACTGTTGGTGGGGTCGTACACTAGTTCAACCTCTAAGGAAAACAGAATGGAGATTTCTCAAAGAATTAAAAATGGAACTACCACTCCACTCAGCAATCCCACTACAAAGGAAAAAAAAAAGCATTTTATAAAAAAGATAACTGTACTCATATGTTAATTGCAGCATTATTCACAATAGCAAAATTATGGAACCAACTTAAGTGTCCCTCAATGATTCACTGGATAAAGAAAATATGGTATATATACACTATGGAATACTACATAGTCATAAAAAAGAATAAAATCATGTTTTTTGCAGCGATTTGGTTGGAGCTGGAGGATACCATCTTGTGTAAACTAACTCAGAAACCGAAAACCAAACGCTGAGTGATCTTACTTATATGTGGGAGCTAAATGGCCACAAAGAGGGAAATAATAGACACTGGGAGATATTAAAAGAGGGGAGGTGGGAAGGGGGATAAGGTTCAGAAGTTAGCTATTGGGTACAATGTTCACTACTTAGGGAATGGGTCACCTGAAGCCCAATATTCACCAGCGTGTAATATGTCAATATAATAAACATGCACTTGTATCCCCTGAATCTAAACTTTTAAAAAGTGATGGCTGAAAATTTCCCAATTTTGAGAAAATGAATAGTCATACAAATTCAGGAGGCTCCAAAAAACTTCAGCTAGCATAAGCCTAAAGAGACCCACACTGAGACCCAATCAAATTGCCAAAATTAAATGACAAAGAGATAATCTTGAAAGCAGCATGAGGAAAGTGGCTCATATATACATAAGAGCCTCTGTAAAACTGTTGGTGGATTTCTAGCAGAAATCTTACAGGTGAACAGGCAATGGGATGATATATTCAAACTGCTGGGGAACAAAACCCTGCCAATCTAGAATAATCAATATGGCAAAACCGTCCTTCAAAAGTGAAGGAGAGATTCAAATTTTACCCAATAAATAAAAGCTGAGGAAGTTCATTACCACTAAACCTGCTCTACAAGTAATGCAAATGGGAGTCCTACACATCAAAATCAAAAGATGCTAGACAGCAATGTGAAGACATATGAGAATACGAAGTTCTCTGGTGAAGGTAAATATATAGACAAATATGAAAAACCTGTGTCTATGCAATTTTGGTGCATAAATCTACTTTTAATTCTTGTATAGAATTAAAAAAATTTTTTTCTCAAAGATTTGGGGTATAATTCATAATAAATGTTGATTATGCAAGTACCCTTATTGATGAGGTGTACCGTTCCCTCCCCTAGCAGTTTCCCTCAACTACCAATCCCACTCCCCCAAAAATGCTGTTCTTTAGTTGTCTGAAAATGTCTTATGTAGTAACATGTTCCTAGAAAATGCTGGGTAAAAGTATTTTTGAATATATGATTATTTGGGTAGGTTCGAACATTGCCAGTTGTACAAATAACCAATAAAAATTCATCTATTATATAGTATGAGGTAGTATATATTAGATAGTATTAGGTAAAAGCATCTAATATGCTTTTAAGAAAGGAATAGACAAAGTAAAATATTTTCTAGCCTCAGTAGGAAATAATGTGTTGCTTATCTCTAAGTAGTCACAGCCAGTGAACATTAAATCCAATTATTAAATGTTAGATTAAATGTCTGAATACTTTGACACATACAGAACTGTAAGATAATGAACATGTCGTTTTATTTTTAAAATGAATACTTTGACAGATTATATAATTATGAATTTTTAAAACAAATGTAAAACTTATTTTAAAAACTTACATTTTACATACATCTTATTTTACCATTTCGTAAGGTGATATCAGTTCCTCACTGAAGTTGTCTGGGTGCCTTCTGGTCACCGTGGCTCCCCTTGGTGTTTTGTTTTGTAGGCCATCGAAAGTGCGATTGGTGGTAACGCTTACCAGCACAGCAAAGTGAACCAGTGGACCACAAATGTCGTCGAACAAACTTTAAGTCAACTCACCAAGCTGGGAAAACCATTTAAATACATTGGTAATGGATGTTTGTTTCTTGTACATTTGGGGGGCGGCTCTTTAAATACTGATCAGAGCTTTGTCCAGTCCAGCTAATGTGGCAGTGTAGTGCCTTACCTCAAGGGAAGTCCTGATGGGAGGAGGTCACTTGTGTAGTACCATCATCATCCAAGTTGTTTGGCTGTTACATGGCAAGCAGGATTGTGCAGGAGTCCAATCAGATGCCGTCAGAAAAAGTTAAGTGGTCAAAGAGGATGTGCATCTGGTCTGTGAATTACCATGGTTCAAAGGACAATTTTTGACCTTATGATAGGTTTACTGGGGTAGTGAGTGCATTTTCAACTTACATTTTCGATTTACAGTGAGCCTATTGGGATGTAACCCCACTGTAAATCATCTGAAATTTGTCAGTGCAGTGGAATGCAGCAATCTGTACCAGTAAATTTTTTTATTTTTTGAGTTGGAATCTCACTCCATCACCCAGGCTGTAGTGCAGTGGCACGCTCACAGCCATCCCAGCATCAAACCGCTGGGCTCAGGGCGATCCTTCTGCCTCAGCTATTCAAGTAGCCAGAACTATAGGTGCGCACTACTACCATGCCCAGCTAATTTTTTGATTGATTGTAGAGATGAGGTCTCACCAAGTTGTCCAGGCTGTTCCCAAACCTGTAGGCTCAGGCAACCTTCTTACCTTGGCCTCCCAAAGTGCTGAGATTACAGGCTTGAGCCATTGTGCCCAGTCTGCACCTGTAATTTTTATTGTCACATTGGCCATGTCATCTATAAACATGCTAAAAGTAGGCAAAATGACATTTGGGCTGCCAAGTAGGTTTTTCTAATAAAAGTTTGTTTTAATTGAAGTGACCTGTGTAATCATGCAGAAGAATGGAGCTGGATTACACACAGCGAGCTCCTGCTTCTGGGACAGCACTTCTGATGGTAGGCTTTCCATCATGTGTGTGCCGTTTTGTTATGTGGGCTTTTCCTGAAAGTTTTCAAGTTCCTTCTTGGCCCATGCTGAGATATTTATTTAAAAGCAAGGTTTTATGAAGTATATGCTTGGGTGTTTCATGTCTTTGAATGCATGTTTATTACAGTCACCTTTTAAAGCTTATTTTTTAAAAATTATATTTACTTATATATTTCTTGAGTCTGAGTCTCACTTTGTTGCCCAGGCTGGAGTGCATTGGCACGATCATGGCCATCACAGCCTTGACCTGTTGGGCTCAGGCGATCCTTCTGCCTCAGTCTCTGAGTAGCTGAGATTACAGGTGCATGCCACCACACCCAGCTAGTTTTTTTTTTTAATTTATTGTAGAGATGAGATCTCGCCAAGTTGCCCAGGCTGGTCTTGAACGCACGGGCTCAGGCAGTCCTCACTTCAGCCTCCCAAAGTGCTGGGATTACAGGTGTGAGCCACTGTACCTGGCCTTAAAATGTTTTATTAGAGCTTTTGCCAACCTTCTTTGTCTACCATGCAGAAGTGGGCATTTGAGTATTGGCCTTGGTGTGTGACACTGGGGCATCAGGTCTCCCTGCTTTCCTTGTTTTACAAGATGTCTTCCCCCCAGGGAGCTGCACTGTGCGATGGGAGAACAAGACCATGTACTGCATCGTCAGCACTTTTGGCCTGTCCATCTGACACGCTAGCCTGTGACTTTGCCTTTCGTTCAATGTTTCCAGTTCATCTTCTAGCCACCAACCGGGAAGTCAGTGAACACCTTTCTCATTCTTGTTAGTATGTGTTTTGTGGCGCTCTCCAAATGTAGAGGGAAAAACCAAACAACTGCCCTGTTATAGGAACTGTACCCTGTAAGTCATGAGTGATTCACCATAGGTAGTCTGGAGCCTGTACTGCCACTTGTCTTAACTCTGAATATTTCTTTTCAAAGGTGCTACACACTGAAATCTGCTAGTGTGAATCTTGCTCTACTCTGAAATGACTCAAATACACTAATTTTCCATACTTGATACTTTTGTTAGAATAAATTATTCAAATTTAAAGTCTGTCGTGTTCTTCAGAGTCTCACAAATGAGTTCTTCATATTTATTTAGTGGCGTCAGAATCTGTAAAGCTAAAAAAAGAAAAGTTGCCCTTGTCCTCTCCACGATGAGGGACTCATTCATCTGGGGACAGGAATCCAACAGCTCCGCGGGGTTCTGGTTAGATTCCCCTCCAGCATCACACCCCTCATTCCTAAGTCCCCGCTTCTAGAAGTTACAAGGGGAAGTGGGCAAGCCTAAGAGCTCTCAGTCACACACTTGGCCCAAAGCTGTAACACCACAACTTTTAAGCCCATGTTCTCTGTAGCAATCACAAATTGTTCCAGTACTTTACAGCTTACAAAATTGATTCATAGTAATTCATTTTGTATCCACAACAATTTGCAGAAGATATGTTTGGAGGTTGCTAGATTGGCTTAATGTCACATATCCAAGTAAGTCAGGAGGTGGGCCCAAGCCCCAGGCTGTGATCACCTTCAATGCTTCTCCCTGGGCCAAATGAGACATGGCAGCATGAAAAAGCCCCTGAAGCCCCTTTATGGAAACACTCATGTCTGAAAGGCCAAACTAACTCCACACGCAAAGAGCAGACAAATCAAGATACGTATAAGAATTGAATATTACAAATTTATTAACATTTACCTGAAAGGTATGTCAGGATGAAGCCATTCCAAAAACATGAGCTGCCATTAGTAAACATGTATTCACTTTTGCCTGATTGATTTCAGCAACCGTTCTGTGGCAGGGTGGCGCTGTGCTCCACTGACAGTTCCACACCAGAACACACCTCTATCTTGCCTTCTGAGCTTAAAGTTTAGTGTTGTTTTATTTTATACATATTTACAGTCTTTTTTGTAAAAAGGCAGTTTTCAATAGCAGAAAATCTTCTTGTTGTTTCATAGTATGGTATTATAGTTACCAGCACATCTCAAATGTCAAATCAAGATAAACAGCATTACAATATGTTACAAACACAACTTCCCTTTTGCCTGGGGAAAAGATGTGTATCTTTTTGTTCAAAAGTCTTAAGTTCTAAGGCAACTGGTTTCTAACCCTCAAAATACACAAATACACTTTAGTATTTTAAGCCTAGTCTTTATTAAGTGTTCTAGAAACATCCCTTTTAATTATCCCTTTGATAGGGTCTGTGTTGTTTTCTGTGAAAAGCATTCAGGAACAAGTCACCACACTGGAACTTATTTAACATAACTACCTTCAGTGAATTGTTCACGAAATACTTGAGGCTGGTGACACTTGTCTTGTAACCTGCCCATTTAGTGAGTTGGATTTACATACTGTATCTAAACTTGTATTGCAATCTGTAATTATGTACAGTAACAACTTAGGAACCTTGAGTATATTTCCTATATCCCTTCGCTGGCCTTTCAAATGGGGCTTAAGAGAGAACGGCACCACTTCACTGCTATAATGATTTAATAATAAATCAAGCAGATTTATTATCCACACGGATAAGCTCTTCCTAGGAAAACAAATACCTCTGGTCACCTTCTAGGTTCCCCTAGACTGGACCAGTATAAAAAAAATTCCCAAAGATGATGTTATTCAAACCATTATTACCATGAAAGAACTGAAGTCAGCCCCTTGAATTTATAATTTAGGTTTGCAAAACTTTAATACCCTTGAAGAAAAGCAATTTTCTTGTTACCATCAAACATTTCTGGCAGACTTTAGTGTTTTAACCTAACATCCATGGCACATATTTGACACTAAATGCTATATATACTTTAAGCAAATTTTTACATGGAATAGGCAATATCTTGATATTTATGATACACTAGGGAAGAGAAACTGAAAAACGCATGATTTAATAACCATTTTCCCTTAAGTTCTTTGTAATTTTTTTGTTGCCAACTTAGTTACAAAAAGTAAATAAATAATTCCATATTTTTCATTTCCTTGATGCCATGAAGAATCAATGTATGGAGATACTACTCATCAGCTTATAATTACACTATAGGACAAAAACGTTTTAAAAAGCTCTAATGTGTGTATGGCTAAATGCCTTGAGTATTTTACATTTACTGATAAATAACAGCATTCCAAATCGTGGACAATTATTTTATAATGATTAAACGATATCAGAATATGTTAATAAGCACAAGTAAAGTCTTCATCAATTTACATAAAATTATTTATAGTAGTCTTATTAGAAGTTGTAAAATTTGTAACAGAAACTGTTTTTAGTATCTCTGAGTACACAGAATCAAAGTCATCACATGATTGCAAATGTAAAAATCATGTAAACTTGAATTACCCTCGCAATAATAGTTGTCTTCACTCAAACATTCATATTTACAAGGTCTTTGAAACAAATGTGAAATGGAATCCATATTAAAGGTACGTTATCATTAAAGTTTAAATTAAAAAGAAAGATCTGAAGTCATAACAAATAGTCTCTCATGAACATCTCTGAGGTCCCAGCCTACCTAAGGTGGATGATAATCGGCAGCTCTGAGAGGTCACCTGGGAGTCGATGCATAGACAAATTGAGGGGCTGCCTGCAGAGTGGACTGTCCCCTTCTGGACCTCCATTTGCCAAGACATCATGAGTCAGGGTGGCTCCAGTTACCATATGTGAACAGAGATATTATGGTGCCTGTCAAGGGAAAAGCAAAGGCGACATCTAACCCAGCCTTCATATTGAGTCCTTGCCTAAAAGGAACTGGGAACTCTCCAGGGCCTTCAACGATACCACATTACAGCAGTGCCAAAGTCTTCCAGAGAGCAGTTCATCTGCTGACCTGACCAGTGTGTGATTCACAGAGAACAGAAAGCAACTTCCAAGCAAGTTTCCTCCTACCTAAAATGTTTTTCCATAAACCATTGTACTTTCTTTTCATCTAGTTTCTAAATGTGAAATTAAAAAATTTTTGGCAATAAGGAATCTATATCATTCATTTAGCCTTCATTAAAAAAAAAAAAAGCTCATGGGGCCTCATATTCAACAGAGTTGCAGACTACTGTCTCGGAATGGCAGCAGTTCCCTGCCTGCCCACCCCAAGCTCTGGGAGACCCATTCATAGTCACATATGTATGTCATGGCAACAGAAGCCTCCTCTACAGTAGCTGGTAACCCATGACTTTATCTCAGACTTTCCTTATTTAACTTAGCTAGCCCCCTCAGAACTCCACAACAGGGCTGGAATCTGGCATCCACCATTCCCCTGCTGAGTTTTCACTTACATGTTCCACAAAATGCAATCAATGTAAGTCCCCGATTACCTCAACACTCGGCCACCCCGGGCACCGGCTATGTCATGAGGAAGGACTGTTCTGAGCAGTACAGGAACACGCTGCTCTTTGAGATTAAAGGGTCAAAAAAACAAAAACCAGTTCCATGGGGAAAGGAAGTAGGAAGAGAGAAGAGTCATGCTGCTGTGCTGTGGGCCTAGTCACAGGGCTACCCATGAACTTGGAATTAGCCAATTTTTTTTTTTAAAGTTCATAATTCACTTTACTAAAACAGTGGCGGCTTCCTCCTCACCACGGAAAACATGCAATATTGCTCATGTGAAATCTTTGTGAAAAGGGTGTGGGGATTTCAAACGTTTTATCAGTGCCTCCCTTCCTAAATCAACATAGCCACCCTGACAGTAAATTTGGCCCAATGTTTAAATTTGCCCTCAGTTTTGGCGTTCCTTTTGCAGGTATGTAAACAAATAAGAGGATCATAGGAAAAGTCTGAACAGAAGCAGGAACTGGGAAGGTTAGAAAATGGTCACTGAAGGAAAACGGCCGGGCTCCCTTCCAGCTCACCACCTGCTCAGTCGCTATCAGACTCCTCCTTGTACTTGGCCCGAATGGCTTGGCCGTTCTGCAGAGGCATTTCTTCATAGTCACTCCTGTTATGAAAGAGACCTTTGATACCACCAGGCCTTGGGCAGCTCTTATGTATTTTCTTTCACACCAAAACACCATTCCAGCAGGAACTCTTTTCAAAGCTTCCCCTCTCAATTTTCTATCACCAATGGATACTGTTCACCCCCACCCAAGTTACCTGGGCCCACCAGTCCAGAGAGAACTGTGTTCCCTCAGGCCGCCCACTCTGCAGGTATTCAGCAAAAGGGAATGCGACTACATCTAAGCCCGAAGAATGTGGAACCAGAAAACCACGGAATGACATGGCACTCCCAGGTAAATGTCCTAACACCCTCAAAATAATTTTAGAATAATAACCTGCTCACATGGTGAGCAGCCTTCTACAGAGATGGTGACTTACCCATAAATCACGTCGTCATCAGAATCATTCAGCATGGAAAATGCGGGGTTGTCTTTCAGCTGGGACTCTGAAAACCAACAAAAGCATCTTTATCTCGAGCAATTTATGTCACTAGCCTCAAGGCAGATGTCCTTTCCTGGAGAAAGGACAGGAGTCAGAAAGTTGGACTCCAACCCCAGACTCTACCATGACCTGTGTGAACCGGAGCAAACCATCTCATGAGGCTGTCTGCTCATCTGTAAGATAGGGTTCACGTGGTCAGCCTGGGGGGAGGCTGTGAAGCCTGTGAAGCCTGAGCAAGAAGGGAAGGGACAGGAAGGGACAAGCACGCAGGAGGAGGGACACAAAACAGGCTCAGGAGACGTGGACATGCCCTTCCCTGTCCTTGAACCTGCAGCATGCCACTTCTAAATGTCTTCATCTGTCAAAATGGGTGTAATTGTGCCTTTACCGTAATAAAGTTACTGTGAAGCCAAGGGAGGCCTATTGAGGGAGCTCTGAAAGGCTGAGCAACCAGTATAAAATGTCGGGTGGGATGGCCCAGGTTCCAGGAGTTCCCCACCTTTTCATTCCTTGTGCAAGAGGACTGTTTTGTTTTGGTTTTTTCTTTGAGTTGGAGTCTCACTCTGCCACTCAGGGTAGACACCGCAGCCTCGACCTGCTGGGCTCTGGCGATCCTTCCACTTCAGCAATCCAAGTAGCCAGAGCTACAGGCGTGCGCTACCATGCCTGGCTAGTTTTTTATTTATTGTAGAGACGAGGTCTCGCCAAGTTGCCCAGGCTGATCTCGAACCTGTGGGCTCAGGCAATCCACTCACCTCAGCCTCCCAAAGTGCTGGGATTACAGGCTGAGCCACCGAGCCCAACCTTTTTTTTTTTTAATACATTTTGGCTTTCTTTTGAATGGCCACAACACTAGTACAGATGCTCTTTGACCTACCCATCAAAAGTTGAAACTATCATAAGACAAAAAATGCATTTAATATTCTCAACCTATGAGACAACATGCTTAGCCTGGCCTGGTCTGCCCTGCCCTAAACGCGCTCAGGACATGTTAGCTACTGTTGGACAAAATCATCTAACACAAAACCTATTTGATAATAAAGCGCTATCTCATGTAATTTATTGAATGCTGAAAGTGAAAAGCAGAATGGTTGGTGGGTACTCAAAGTGCCGTTTCTACTGACTGTGTATGGCTTTCACACAGCTGCAAAGTGGGAAAATCCTAGATTGAACCCTTTTAAGTCAGGGACTATATTCAACACAATTCACTTCGTATGGCTGACGGACACATGGCTGTTGTGGGACACACTATCAACATCAATGTGTCGCTATATGCTGTCATGGCACAACACAGTTCACGTATGCCATGTTCTAACTAAACTGAGAGCTGAACACTCACACTTGCCTCGCCTCTCTGCCAAAAGGGAAGGCACTAGGAACCATGGTGTCCACATGAGTGGAAACCCGTGAGTAGTTCCTGAATGGACACAGATCTCTGTGCCAGCTACCTGCCCACAGCCCAGACCCGGGCAGCTTACCATACAGAGCATTCTTCGATGGAGAATATACAAAGGCCAAGGTGTAGAGATAGAAGTTCAACAGGCCATAGAAAGACAAGAACTCAGCTGGTGGCGCTAGTCAAGGGAAGGGACCAGATCAGTCCGTGGCTCTGTCTCCCTGCCGGCCACTCCTCCCAGTCATCAGCAGCCCTGTCCCGTGCTGAGCACCAAGTGGTACGTGGGGGTCCATAACCCACACATCAGGAGTCCATACTTCAAGCCCACAGCTAGAGGTCATATGCCCTTCAAGGTCACAGCAAATAATAGGCGAACTGTGCCCTCTTCTGCCAGTGGGCACCAAGGTCCACAGAGCCATCAGAGGCACCCCTCTCACCGGCACTGAGGACAGGGTCAGAAGGGATAGAGTTGTATGCAAAGGGCAGGAAGGCCCTGGGGAAAAACAATGAAATAAATAATTGGAATCCATTTCTCAAACTAGTCGTTCTTAACCTTTTCTGGATTATACATCCCTTTGCAAATCTGGTAAAATCTCAGTGTGAAATTCGTCAAAAAAATGGAAAAACTGTGCATTAATTCTAAGGATGTGACAATTCTCAAGACAAGAACCCAAGATTTAAAGGATTAAAGGTTGAGGCACTCCGGCAACAGTCCTGCTCGACAGGCCCCGGCACAGTGAGAACAGAAGGGTCCTTTCTAGTATTGTACGAGCCCTATACACAAGCTCAACCTGCTACAGTTGTCACAGCCTGTAGAAACTATATCTGAAGCTGGGTGTGGTGGTTCACACTTATAATTCCAGCACTTCAGGAGGCTGAGGTAGGAAGACTGCTTGAGCCCAGGAGTTGAAGACCAGCCTGGACAACATAGCGAGACCCCGTCTCTACAAAAAAAATCAAAAAATAAGCTGGGTGTGGTAGTGTACGCCCATAGCCCAGCTACTCAGGAAGCTGAGACAGAAGGAACACCTGCACCCAGGAGGTCAAGGTTGGAGTGAGCCATGATTGTGCCACTGCACTCCAGCCTGGGCAACAGAGCGAGGCCCCGACTCAAAAAAAAAACCTGTATCTAGATATATCTGGGTGATGGGGAAAGATGCCTCTGGGGACAGTGGATGCTCAGATCAGCCCATTGACCACTCCTCAGTGCTTGGAGAGTAACTGGCGGCTCCCGACCCACCCGAGGTGTGAAATCGAGACTGTACTGCAAGGACCTGCATGGAAGAACGTGGTGTGAACATGGCTCCGGAGCGCTGGCCTCCCAGGGCAGATCAGGCTCTGACACCAGGTAACTGACTTTGAGGAACTGCTTAACTCTGCTTTGTCTGAGCCTCCTGCCTCCAGAGGAGTGACAAGGCCACCCCTTCCTGGGCTGATGCAGGGCCACACGAGACAGCACGAGATGCCTCTCAGCAGTGAGGCCTCTGGAGATGGGGCGTGAGGCGTTGCAAACCATGGACCCGCAAGACAAGGGCGCTCCTGCCACCCAGGGACTTCCGTTAAAAGGATATAATTCTGATAATGAGTTGACAGTTCAGCTACAAAGTTGTCTTGTAATACTTGTGCTCCAAACCTTAAATAAAGGATGACGATGCTGGAAAAAAAGATGGGTGGAGACAATATGTAAACATACACAAAGAAATGGCACTAGTTACAGAATTTGTTATATTCATCCCATAAAAACTGACAACCTATTAACTGTTATTTCTGCATGGACACTTCAGCGCACGCACACACACGTGCACACACAGAACCCCCTGCTTCTGGTTTCCAGGTCTCAGCTCTAGGGGGGCTAGACCACCAGCCAGCTGCAGGGACAGGACTGATCCTGGCGTAGACCCTGTCACCCTCTGCAGTCGGAGCCTTGAAGCGCCCCTTAGCACACTCCCTCCCCTGCTCTCACCCCTTTCAAGACCACCTCCCTGAGGGAGGCTGCTGTGCTCACTAAGTCACATCTCCCTCCTTGGCATAGGGACTCGCGCTTTGAGAAAAGGGAAGCAGCAGGCCTTTGCTTCAGACTCCCACCCGCCGACGTTGACAACCAGGAACAACCAGGAACGACTTGGATAACCCAGTCCCTAGCCTGCTCCCTCCTCTCCCCTGCGCCACTATCGCCAGACAGACTATTTAACAAAGATGTGAATGAGATCCCTTCCCCTCCCAGCTGAAAGTCCTCCAGAGTTCTCCCATCACTGAGGACGAAACTCAGACATCTCGGGTGGCTTGGGGGTTCACTGTGACCTCCAGCCGTCTCCAGCTACACCTGCCACCAGGGACACTAGTGTCCCCTGATGGCGCCACTAGTGTCACTCCCCCGGACTGCCAGCCTGCTGTTCCATGGCCTGGAGGGGCCACTGCACAGCTTTCCAGGGTTCCTTCTTAGGTATGCAGCCAAATGTCACCCAGAGACATGCCCTCCACCTATCCCCTAAAGCAGCCACTGCCCTCCTGCCCTGCACATGTCCCTTTCTGTTTTCATGATGACACACAGGCTTTGTCTGTCACCTGTCTTCCTATGCTGGAATATAAATGCCGTAACAGAAGGAACCTGCCTGCCAATGTGGGCACTCAGGAAACAAACAAGTAAATTCCCTTGAAACCACGTGGAGAATGATCACAAAAGCATGACACCTTCTAAGATAGGTGCTACAGAGGTCACTGTGAGTAGAGAGTAGCTCCCACCTGTGAACTGGGTAGTTGGAGGGTGATGGTGTGTGTGTGTGAGGGTATGTGAGAGTGAGGGTGAAAGGGTGTGTGAGAGGGTGTATGTGTGAGGGTGTGTGTGAAGAGTGAGAATTTGAGTATGTGTGTGTGTGAGGGTGAGTGAGAGTGAAGCTGAGAATGTGTGTGTGTATGAGTGAGGTTGTGTGAGAATAAAGGGGAAAGTAATAGGATGTATGTGTGTATGTGTGTGTGTGTGAGAGAGAGAGAGACAGTATGTATGATAAATGAAAGATACCGAGTGCATCACGCACCAAAGACGGTGAATAAGTAATGTCCATGACACACACGCACTTCTATTCTTCATGAATTTAGATGCTGAATGAAATTCAAGCTCACGTGTAAGTCCAAGCTGAACTCACACACTCAGGGGTGAAGGACTCGCATGCCTACAGGAGTCCTCGCCCTCCCCAAGGCGGGACCCCAGAGCCGACCTGGGAAGCATGGCCAAGGCCCAGCTTCCCAAAGGCCCCATGTGGTTCCCATCAAGGCGAAGGGCTGGCAGCCACTTTACTTGTCATCCAACCAACCAAAAAAGAAATGTGGAAAATTACATTTTGTCCTCTCTGAATTTTGATTTTAGGAGAAAGAGACAAACTAGAAACAACCAAATAATTATTCGGAATTTATTTTAAAAAAAAAACAACTTCCTGGGTCTGTTCAGCTCTTCTTCCAACCAGCTGGTGCCAGCAACAGTCCCCAGAGGGGCCTGGGGCTGTCTCTGGGAAGACTTCTGCATGGCCTTCCTTCCGGGAACAGAACCGAGCCCTCCTTGCCCCACGCCTCCCCCAACGGCGCCAGTGGAGTGGGTTGCAGCAACACTGGCTGCACTAACTGAGGCTTAGAGTCCTGTCCTGGGAGCAACAAGAGGATCCCAAAGTCCCAACGCCCTCAGGTACGCCTCACAGTGATCAGATTCTCCAGCATGGTGACTGTGCACAACACACAGGAGGTGTCACAACAAGTAGGGAACCACCTCCAGTGCAGGCCAAGTGCTCTAGGTAATGTGCTCCACTCCCTGGGACATTCACAACACAATCACGTGCTCACAGGGCCAAGGCACATGCTCAGTACCCCTGGGTGGGAGGCCCTCTGAGTTAATGAACGTGATGGGCTAGAAGGCCCTGGAATCCACTGCACTAAAGGAGACAACAGATATTCATGACAGTAAAATAAAAATTCAGTGTTGCTTCTTTCAAGAAATAAAAGTCTTCTTACCTAATGACAAGCACCACAAAAGTCAATGCAGTCAAAAATTTTAACCTGAGATCTGAAAAATAAAGAAAATTCTTAAGCAACCTGGAAGCAAATTCCTTTCTCCTCTCAGAGATCTTACAAATAAAAATGAAGCCAAGCTCTCTGGGCAGCCCCTCCTCCCTCTGCTCTCAGAGCCTGTTTCACCTGCAGCCGAGGAGGAACGTCGCCCCCCCACCCCAAGGCCAGGGTGGTGTCCACGGAGGCCACGGCCACCATCCTTCAGCTGGGACAGAGCAGAGAAAGGATCCCGTGAGGTCAGGCAACACACCCCAACTCAGGACCAAGAGAACAGCCTAGCCAGCTCCTCTGTAAGGTGAGGTCCCGGGAGGACCCAGGCCACTCTGCTAGCCCCTTGCCGCCAATGGCCCTGGTACCAATTTAGGCCTGTCATGGCTCCCAGGGACCAAATGCACTGGTCCCCAGCCTTGGCCCCTCAGGGAAGACTCCTGGCTTAGGAGACTCCAGCCATTCTTCCACCGCAGCAAAGTCCCTCCCAAGTCTCCCACAGTGACAATTCCAGAAGGGGCGCTTACCCACATAAGGCATGTGACGGAGCTCAGAACACGCCCGCACTATCAAGAACAAAAGGTACAAAATGTACACAGCTGCCACCACCATGAAGAAGATCTTCATTCCCTGGAAATGAGCATGGGGGAACTTTAGGAACAGGCCCTGGCCACCACAGGCAGAAAAGTCAAACATTTTCAGAAGGACTTCAGCCCCGAAGGTCTCTCTAGGAAGCAAACAATGGCTCCCACCCTACTGCCCTCAGTCCCTTGGGGGGAGCACAGGCAGCTCAACCCAAGATGATACCCCTGGCCCTTGTGAATCAGATGAGCAAGAGTGCAAACTCCTCCACATGACACACTCCCAGCATGGGGTCTGGAGCTCAGCAGCTGCCCACAGACCGTGATGGCCACTATCTACCTCTCTGCCGTTTTCTGAACTTTGAAATGAAGGGGCTGGACTAGATGTCCTAGAAGACCTCAGGTCTGAAGGTACACAACTCTGTGGCTTTGTTCCAGGAAACCCAAACCTTCTTCTGAAGACAGCTGTGATGGGAGGCCAGGCCACCAGGCTGTAACAAGGCTTAGGCTGGGGGTGACAACACCCACTGCTCCCAGAGCCCGCGGGCAGAGGTCTACAGCACCTCTCCATAAGGCTCCTGCTCCGTTCTGTCCTCCAGCCCCTTCCTGTCCTCAGTGCCAGAATTCCCCTCAAGGCCAGGGCACAGAGCCCTGGACTGCACATCAGGGTCCAGGTTCTGTTGCTGCCTTGAAAGAACCTGATTTTAGTCTAGGCCTTCTATTCTCATCTGTAAAATAAAGGGATTGGGCTACATCAGCGTTTTCAGCATCCAGAAAGTCTCTGCTGTCTGGTGTCTCCCTCAGGAGCAGAAAAAGGTCATGGTGCCTGTTCTGAGCCTTGTGGTTGGCTCTCCTGATACCTGACTAGAAAGGGAACAGCCACCAATGAGAATGCAGGATCGGGGCTCAGGCTGCATCCTTCTAGGGGCCGCCCCTGTGTCAGCCACAAACCAAAGACCAGAAGTAAAAACATCATTTTACAGATGTTTTCTTCTTTTCCATATTACTCACACATTTCTTCCCAAATACTCCACCCTTGAACTTCTGTATTCTTTCTCAAATAGTCAGTCAGCAAGCTCATGTCAATAGCCCAATTTAAGTTATAAGATACAGTAATTTTATAAAACAGCATTTTAAAAAAATCCTGAGGCTTCATTCATAATCCATACCTGAAAATTTCCGGTGTCAACTCGATACTGGTACATTGGATCATGTAATTCATTAACCCTAAAAATGGACATTAAAAACAAATCATAGATTAATAACTTCCTTTGCTTTTTATTTTACATTTTTTTCTTATTTGACCTTTTGTTTTTTCTAATTATTAACAAAAACCACTCGCTACCAACAGTGAAGGATTTTTAAAAAGCAATCCTATATTTATGAGACATCTTGAATTTCATATTTCACACTGAAAAAATGTACAACACTACTAACTGTCCACATTCACCAGTACTGTCAAGTTGCAATATTTTGTAATTACATGAATCCCTACTAATTTGCAGGGCTCATTTCCCTGTCACCTTTTTAATGGCACACATGGGCACTATGAAATAGATGAGTACACAAAAAAATACAAGTAAATATAAACTTCCACTTTCAAAATGAAAATGGGTTGCTAAGATGACAGGGAATCAGGCAGGGAACTGGAGCAGATGGTAGAGACGTCCTATCGCCACTTGGGTCATTGTGGTGGGTAAGCTGGGTTCCCAGTCACCCCAGAAAGGAAACTGTTCCGTGGTGAGTCCTATCTGGCGAACCAGGCTGCTATTGTGCTAGGCTCTGACTGTGGTGCCAGCTTACAGGACAGAAACACTAATGAAGAGTGAGGCTGGGAGCTGGCATAAGGACTTAGAAGTGTGAAGATGCAGCAGAAGAGGAAGGAAATCAAAGCATCTGGTTGAAGCAGAGAGCCGGGAGCCTACCTGGGCAGCATTCCTATGGTGCAGTTTGGCTTCTCTAAAGAAAGAGGCACCGACATAGTCGGTCGAAATGGAAATTGACAACCACATGGTCTTTTTCATTCTCCATCTAAGACTGCTGGAACCGAAGATTCCCTACAAGCCACTCAGCAAGAATGAACTCCTCAGCTCAGGTCTTACAACCAACAGCCCTTATCTGCAGTTTTGCTTTCCACAGTTTCAGTTACCCGTGGTCAATTGCAGTCAGAAAACATTAAATGGAAAATCCCAGCAGTAAGCGTTTCATAGTTTTAAATTGTATGCTTTTCTGAGTAGTGTGACAAAAATCCACTGTTCTGCCAGGGACGTGTAGCATCTCTGTGTCCTGTGTGTCCACACTGCAGACGCCACCCACCCGTTAGTCACCGATGTCGTCTGCTCCTGACATCTATTGACAAGGCCATGACTGGGAGACCCAGGATCACCCCAAGCAGATGAGCCTCCTTCCGATATGTCATTGGAAGGTCAGCAGTAACCTGATGCTATGTCACGCTGCCTATACCAACCCCTTCGCTCTATCTCATTATGTAGGGATTTCATCACCTCACATCCTCACAAGAAGGGAGTGAGCACAGTGTACACAATATTTTCAGAGACAGAGCACATTCATATGACTCTTACGACAGTATGTTGTTACAGTTTTTCTATTTTGTTGTCAGTTACTGCTGCTAATCTCTTAAGGTGACTAATGTGTAAATTAAATGTTATCACAGGTATGCATGTACAGGGAAAAGCATAGTATAGGTGTATTTAGGACACACATACAGGTACACATAGGGTTGGGTACTATCTGAGATTTCAGGCATCTACTTGGAGTCTTGTAACATCTCCCCTGAAGATAAGAGGGGTCTGCTGTACTACCAAGTTTGAAACACTGAGAGATGATTCCTTTCTGGTGAGTTCACAAAACACAGTTAGACTCTGGGGCTTTCCACCTTTATCAAATGCTTTCATGACTGGAATTTCATACATAATAGAATTACTCACGTCTGCCATATTCCTAGCGTGACAGAAGCCAACCACAACAGTCCAACAATGAAGAATTTAGGCAAATAAAAAGTTAAACACTTCCTTTCTCCCTAAAAGCAAAAAAAGAGTCAGAAATAAAGAAAACCAAGCTAGCAACTCTACCACGATCACAGGCACCCAAATCATTTCTACGTAACGCACTCTTCCATTGAGAAAGGGCCTGGCAACAGGTTTTCTCAGGAAAATTCACCTTTAAGGACTACCGCCATCAGCGCTGGAGGGGAGACCAGGTCTCCTGTATCCCGGGGTCATGGCTCACCTGGACGCGGATCCCATGGTACACACACAGCCAGAAGAGCAGCAGGGCACACAGGAACAGAGACTGAAAGAGGTCATCCAGCATCCCGGGGAGCCAGCTGTTCACCAGGAAGGAGAGAGGGAAGAACGGGTCTGGAACACAGAGAGGGCAGAGAGGGTGTGAGGAACACGGGATTCCAGCAGGGAGACCCCAGCCTCTGTGAGGTCAGAACTCACAGTCGGCTTGTCCCTGGTTGGAGCTGAAGGAAAGGTAGTGAGCCAAATGTTATTTTGTTTCTCAAAACACCTGAACGCCAATGAGCAGATTGTCCCACTGATGGCGACAGAGCGCCGTATGCCCCTGCCATCAGCTCCTCCCGTAGGCCCGGGAGCTCCAAGTGCCGCTTTTGGAGCAGGGAAAGAGGAACAGCCAGCCGCGCCTGGCCACCTCAGCCAAGTTCCAGGACTGCTGTGTCTGTAGCACGGCCAAGTTTTAACTACCCAACAGCCGCCTGTTTGTCAGAGATGCAGGCATCTGCCCCAGCTTGGTGAAACACGGCTCCTGGGGCACTGCTACACGCTCCTTCTGGGGCTCCCCACGGGCTCTTCTGAGGACTCTGGGCCTGGGCCACCTCCAAGATGCCTTCCAGCTTTGCATTTTAAAGGGGAATGCTCTGGAAGAAAGCGG
This sequence comes from Tarsius wallacei, assembly GCA_963574415.1. Taxonomy (NCBI): domain Eukaryota; kingdom Metazoa; phylum Chordata; class Mammalia; order Primates; family Tarsiidae; genus Tarsius; species Tarsius wallacei. The sequence goes on along the minus strand of CAUYQG010144411.1, from coordinate 11,897 downwards.
CACCTACCGTTGTAAAGCAGCAGCAGCGGCAGCAGCACAGACATCCACCTCTGTTCAATGCCCCAGTCTCGCATGGAGAACTTCCGGAGCGAATGTGCAAACAGGCACTGCAAACCAAGGGCCTCAGTTACCGCCTTGCCTGTGTCTCCCTCTACACCAGGCAGTCTTCCCACCTAACAGTCTGGGGCCCCGCTGGGATCTGTGGGGTTATGCCCTGGCTGAACTGTCCTCTGTGGTCCTGGAGGTCATCAGTGACAACCCAGACAAGAAGGCTGCCTGCTGCAGAGCGGCCACAGGCAAGATGGGTCCCAGGCTGTCCTCACGGGAGCAGGAGGAGGGCCATAAGCCCCCTGCAAAGGGAAAGGGCACCTACCTTCTCACTGCCACCTGGGCTGCTTTCATTGGGCCTGTCTCCCAGGCAGCCTGCACATGGGAGGACCCACCGGGCACAGGCCACATCTGCAGGTGTCACAGGAGCCACATGTTCCCACAGTGTAGCTCTCACACGGCACCAACTTCTAAGGAGGCGCCACCAGAACGTGGCTCATCAACTCAGTCAGAGGAGAGCATGTTGTCAAACACCCCCTGAGGAAGGTGTGTTATGCTCACAGGAGAAGTTCCCTTAAACTGCTTTAAGACATTCTACCTCTTGTGATTTCTGTAGGCCTAGGTTTTGTTTGTTTGTTTTTCTGTCATCTGACATAAGCCAGGAATTTTCTAGGCAATCTGGATTTCTGGGCTCATGGGCCACTTTCCCCAGTCCAAGTTATCTGATAAGGCTCAGGCCTCTTTTTAAAGAACACCCTCAGGTCCTTGAGTACCAGCTCTTTGGGCCCCAGAGTGTGGCAGCACAATCCCAGGCACCAGAGTCCCCAAGAACAAGAATTTCTGCCCGGACACAAACGCCAGCTTTCTGCCTCCACTGATGTTCACTAGGGGGAGCCTGGGCTCCCTGAGGCCCTGGGCTTGGCCCAAGCGCTGCAACCTCCAGCTCACTGCACAGCCAGTGCCCGTGCCCGCCCTCCAGCAGAGCATTCCCGACTGTCCAGCACGCTCGTGTCCTGTGTATGGTTAGTCTGCAGAGTACCGAGTGCTTTTTGGGTGACAAATGGAGTGGCCACATCTCCTAAATGTCATACCCTCCCTGCCAGCATTGGGACAAGCAGCTGATGGGGGCAGAATGCCACCCTTCAGACAGCAGTAAGCCACTAAAGGAAGCACCCTCTTGTCATTTCAGTTATCAATTCTCATCTTCAGACTGGACCTCTGGGGGCTCCCCAGGGTTGCTGTTGGCTTGAGGACACAAACCTCAGCTCCCAAATGAGCCCAAAGCCTGCACTGCCAAAATGATTTCTCTTCGGCCTTCTTCCTGAAAAAGCCCAAAGACTGAAAGGTACAGTATAATCTTCCAAATATAAAAACCCAGAAGTGTGCTGTATTTGCACCCAAAGAAGGTCATTCAGATAAGGCAGAATTCCATCCATACAGGTTAAATGGCATTTTCAATGTCCAATGATGAAAATTCACTTAAGTCAGTGATGTATGGCCAGGCTCAGTGGCTCAGCCTGTAATCCCAGCACTTTGGGAGGCCGAGGCAAGTGGATTGCCTGAGCCACAGGTTCAACACCAACCCGGGCAACTTGGCGAGACCTCGTCTCTACAATAAATAAAAAAATTAGTCAGGCATGGTAGTGCATGCCTATAGTTCTGGCTACTTGGAAGGCTGAGGTGGAAGGATCGCTGGAGCCCAGGAGGTCGATGCTGGGGTGGCCATAAGTGTGCCACTGCACTCCAGCCTGGGTGAGGGAGTGAGACTCTAACTCAAAAAAAAAGGTCAGTGATGTGTAATGATGATCACACCACACGGAAATCCTCACTGATGCTCTCAGCAGACACACTGAATGTTCAGTGCTCTCACGACAGCCCACCAGAGGACCTGTCAACTCAGAGAGACTCAGAATCTGGCCAGATCTCCATGTGACCTGCCCTCCGGAGATCAAACAGCATGAACTAGCTCAGTCCTGGAGGGGACTTCCATCATAGTGTGTCAGACAAGCAGTACTCACGGTGACAATGAAGGTGAGCACCACAAAGACGAACCGAAACCAAATTTCCAACTGGGAAAACGCGGGGTCATATGTCTTCCACTGAAACGGAAAGCAAGGGAAATGGTCTGAAAAAAATACATGCCTCTAGAGAAAACCCACCAGGTAACTAACAACAATTATCTCAGGACATGAGACCAATTTTTTTTTTCTGGTTTTTTTTTTCCTTTTCAGTTTTTTTTTTTTTTTTTTTAAGGATGTGGGATACAATTCAGGGTTAGGTATACAAATGTTCAATATGTAGGTTCCCTTGTTGATGAGGTGTGCCCTCCCTTCCCCAGGCAGATTCCCACTTCCCGCTTCCCCATCCCCCTCCCAGCAGTTTCCCACTTCCCCACTCCCCTCCTGGCAGTTTCCCGCTACTGCCAATCGTTTTCTTATAGTATTATGATAATTGTTCAAGGTCGGCTTCTGAGTGAGAACATGTGATACTCATTTCTTTGTTTCTGTGAAAGATCACTCAGTATTATAGACTCTAAGTCCATCCAGGTTGCTGTGAAGTTCATGATTTTGTTCTTCTTTATAGCTGCATAATATTCCATTGTGAATATGTACCACATTTTTTTTTTTTAGCCAGTCCTCTTTTAATGGGCAGCACGGTTGGTTCCATGTGTGTAGATATCTTTTTTATAGAGTGATTTGAGTTCTTTTTTTTTTTTTAGTTGGAGTCTTACTCTGTCGTCGAGACTGGAGTGCAGTGGCCGCTCCCGGCCACTGCAGCCTCGACCTGCTGGGCTCCGATGATCCTTCCGCCTCAGCCTTCCAAGTAGTTGGAACTACAGGCACGCGCTACCACGCCTGGCTTATTTTTTGATTTATTGTAGAGATGAGGTCTCGCTTGCCCAGGCGGGTCTCGAACCCGCGGGCTCAGGCAATCCACTCACCTCAGCCTCCCAAGACTCGGGATTACAGCCTGAGCCAACGAGCCGGCAAGTTCTTCCAGGTATATTCCCACTAGGGGGATTTCGGGGTTGTATGGAAGGTCAATTTTTAGATCTTTTAGGAATTGCCACACTGTTTTCCACAGAGGCTGTACTAGTTTACACTCCCACCAACAGTGTGACTAGTGAGATCAATGAGTGAGACTAACTTTAAAAGTTATTTTTCACTATGCTTTCCTACAGCTTCCAAAACGTTAATACTCTGTACAGTTTACTTTTATATTAAGGACAAAGACATTAAAAATCAGAATTACCAAGAGCTGAAAATAGTTTTAAATGGTGGCCGGGCTCAGTGGCTTGGCCTGTAATCCCAGCATTTTGGGAGGCTGAGGTGAGTGGATTGCCTGAGCCCACAGGTTCGAGACCAGCCCAAGCAACTTGGCGAGACCTCATCTCCACAGTAAATAAAAAATATAAATAGCTAGATGTGGTAGCATGCGTCTATAGTTTCGGCTGCTTGGAAAGCTGAGGGGGGAGGATCCCTGGAACTAACAGGTTGACGCTGGGGTGGCTGTGAACATGCCACTGCACTCCAACCTGGGCAATGGAGTGAGACTCCAACTCAAAAAAAAAAAATGATAAGAACTTTCTTTAAAAGTTTAAGCAAAAACATATAAATATGAATCTGAAACCAGAAAAGTAAACTAGTCCATCCTCACGCTGACCAAGCAGTCCTGGGTGTAGAGCCGAGGATACAGGCACTGCTGCTGACACAGGGCAGAGGCAGGCCACCCTCCAGCCCTGGTCACCAGTCACACTCCTACCCAGACCCCAGAGCCCTGGGCCAATGGCCCCATCATTTTGATGCACTGAATCAAATGCATCTGAGTAATTTTAAAAATCTACTTCAGAATAGATTTCAGATGCTAGGTTATCCTAAAACAGTAAACACACACACACACACACACACACACACACACACACACACACACACACACACGAGAACAGTCTGAGACACTGGACCGAGGAGGCAATGAAGGACAACCATCTCTGACTCACAGGAAACCACAAGGAGTGCCCTCTGGTGGCCCCAGATCATGGAGGGGAACTACGTGCAACCAGATTGTCTCCGTGATTTGTGAACACACAGCTGGAAGCCAGGAAGTCACAGGTGGCTCAAATCCACAGGGCACAGTACTGAAGAGGTATAGAGACAGAACACCGACACCCACCAAGGGTATCCTCCTATATCTCCATCTGAAAACTGATTAGTGTGCAAGTATAAGTGGCCCACAGGGCTAGTGCTGGTGTCTGTTTCCACAATAGAGAAAACACTTATAACTAGAGGGCTTCAGATAGTGTATGCCCAATGCTTTTGCCTCAGTGGTGAGAAAAATTAGCCTTAGATTTAATGTTGCTTTGGTCCCACCCAGTAAAGTCAAAAAACAAGGCCTGAAGAGATCAAACCAATTCTAAGTAACTTAACAACATCCCAGGACAACACTCAAGGATATTTACAAGAATACAAAACCAGTAATCAACAATGTCTGGCGCTGAACCAAAATTACAAGACACACAAAAACGCAAGAAAATATGAACCATGATGAGGAAAAAACTAACCAACCAAAACTAGAATTAGTAGATAAGGACATCAGGAAGCTAGATCAAATATTTAAATGTTAAATAGACTTGGAAGATGATTAACAGCAGACTAGGCACTATAGAGTTTGATGAATGTGACTCAAAAAAATGAACACAACGTCAGGAAGCTGAACTTCAAGTGGCCTAACAGACACATATTTGGAGTCTTGGAATTTGGAGGGTAGGGCGGCAGGAACACAGAAAAAAATGTCTGAAGAAATAATGGTCAAAAATTTTTCCAATTTGATGAAAACTATCAACTCACAAATCCAAAAGGTTCATGAACCCCAGGCACAAGAAACAAGAAGAAAAGCACAGCAGGGAACAGCATGACTGAAATGTCTAAATAAGGCAAAGAGAAAAATCTTAAAGAAGGTGAGAAGGAAGTAGCATTATTACAGAAGACTAAGATAAGGACAAAAATAAAGATAGCAGATTTCTTGTCAGAAAAATGCAAGCCAGTGATCAACATTCTCAAAGTATGTAAATTAAAACCACAATGTTACACTGCTATACACCTATTAGAATGGCCAAAACGTAAAAGACTGACCATAGCGGGCACTGATGAGAATAGGAAGTGACTGGAACTCTCATACACTCTGGTGGCAATATAAAATAACACACCACTTGGCAAAACAGTTTGTCAATTTCTTAACTGACATTTCCAGAGAAATGAACGCATATGTCCATACTAAGGTTTATGACACAGATGTTCCCAGCCACTTCCTAAAAGCCCCAGTCTAGAAGTCATCCAGATGTCCATCCACGGGTGAATGATAAGCAATTTCTGCTATATTTACACAGCAGAGTATCAGTCAGTGACAAGAAGGAATGAACCATGTATGGATACACCCAACATCATTGGTTCACCTCAAAATAATTGTGCTAAGTGAAAGAATTCAAACATACTGGATGAACACATATTGTATTATTCCATTTATGCTAACTTCTAAAAAATGTCAATGAGCTTGCAGTGGAAGCAGACCAGTGGTTACTCAGGGATGAGAAGGAATGGGAGGAAGGGGCATGAGGACACATCTGAGGTGGCGGGTGGTGAGGGACAAGTTTATGATCTTGATTACGGGGATGGTCTCCCAGGTATGACATGTCAAAATGAATCAAATTTTATATTTTGAGTAGGTACACGTCACTGTATGTCAACCATACAGCTGTCAAACAAAACCCAGCAGCTAACAGTTGAGGGCAACGGGAAAACAGAGATCATAGCAATGAACAGTTTATGAATTTTGAAGTCAGAGACTCAGGTTCAAATCCAGCTCTTCCAACTCCTACTTAGGCAAATTACTTAATCTCACTGAACCTCAGATTTCTCCTCCATAAAACAGGGATGCTATTACCTACTACAGAATTATCATTACCTTTAAATGAGATGAATATAAAAAGTTAAGCACAGTGCCTAGCAAATAGCAAAAGTTCAGAAGACAGCTGCCATTATAAATCCAAAACATAACTATTATGATGTGTTATAATGTTTACATTTCATAATAGTATTATATCATTTGCAGAATGATCAGAGTAGTGATTTGAGCACTGTAGGAGGAGTGCTAATGTGAACATAACATTCAAATAGAAAAAAGTGTAATATAGGTCTCAGTTGAAAAAACACACTCTAAGGCACAATCAAGAAGAGAAAAAAGAATTGTTCTCATCAGAAGAAAACACAAGTTATGTTTAAAGTAACAGTGACAAAAGTTTTGTTTGTTTTTTTAACCATCAAGGGACCATAACCCTTAAGAAAGAAAATAACTATGGTCTCCCCTGGAGAACCGGAATTTTGCCTTCTGTCAGAGAAATGGAAAACAACCAACTCAATTTTGTTAAAAATTAATGCTTGAAAGCAATGCTTGATTCAATAAAAATAGCTACAACGAAAACATGCATTTTAGTTCTAAAATATGCATTAACAGGAGGAGGGGAGCAAGTTGAGGAGTCAAGGAAGAGGACGCTCTATTCTGCCTTCCGACTGGGACTCTGCACCGAGCCTGACACATGGGAGGCATGCAAGCCTTCGTTCCATTCAAGACAGTCACCCTTTCCTCTTGCTTCATGCCTGTCCTTCCTGACTCAGGGGAGCCACATCTACACACGCTATCTCCTTGGGAGGCTGCCTCTCTCAGAGGCAGCCAAGCCAATCAGATCACCAGGTACTCCTTGGAGGCCAACCTGCCTGGCAGCTCAATCTGGTGTGAATCTGTGCCAAGGGTTTGAAAGGCCTTTGTCTTTCCCCTCCAGTTAGCCTGAGAAGGACTCAGGAAGTTCAGAACAGGGTCCTGGCACCTCCGTGGCACACGCTGGCCTCCGGTAGTGCTGGATTGGAGTCAGGGCTGGAAGGAAGAAGGTCCAAAGGGAACAAGCAGTCAGTCAGTGTCTGAGCTGGTGCCAATGAGGACAGCGGCCATGGACATTTCTAGGGTCACTGTATGGAACCAATTCTACAGAATAAGGTTTGGGGTTTTTATTTTGTGTTTATTTTAAGGCCCAAAATATATTTTTGAAGTTAGCAAGTAAAATTAGCAAAATGAAATAGAGTAAGGTTCCAGAAAAAAAGGACACTTGCTTTGAAATTTTAAGTGCTGTTACTCCAGGCATGAGCTTTCATGCCAAGGTCCCTTTGGTATCACAGAGCCTTCTTTGTCCTTTCAGAGACTAGGTTCACTCTGTGACACCTGAAGTTATCTTTGGAACAAGTGTCCACTTCGTGGCCAGGCCCATTCCTCCCGGTTACAATCTCCGGGTGTGTGGCCCAGCTCACCCAGCCAGCCAGCCAACATCTGCTGAGCATATACTTGTACTAAAAAAGCAAGTAAATAGATGTCAAATCCTGTGCAGACATGAAACAATGAACTTTTAAGAAAAATACAGGCCAGGTGAGGTGGGTCATGCCTATAATCTCAGCACTTTGGGAAGATCACCTGAGGCCAGGAGTTCAAGACCAGACTGGGCAACATAGCAAGATCATGCCTCTAAAAAAAAAAAAAAAAATGTAATCAGGCACAGTGGCATACAGCTGTAGTCCCAGCTGCCAGCTGCTAGGGAGGCTGAGGCAGGAGGAACACATGGGCTCAGGAGTCTGACACTGTAGTAAGCTATGATTGCACCACTGCACTCCAGCCTGGGTGACAGAATGAGACTGTCTCAAAACCCAAAAAGAAAAAAAAAAAAAGAAAAATATAATCACAATCAGCAAAACGCCCATAGGAGCTGACTAGATCCTGGGCAGAGAACAAATGTTTTCTCCCACCCTCAGGTCCTCTGAATGTAAAGCCACAGGAGTTGATGGGGGGTGGGGTCAGTGGGTATGTCCGGGTGCAGCTGAAGAGCTCTGTGCTGCTCATAGCAACCTGGGCCACGCCGCAAAACTCCTGGAACAGAGGCCTGACCGCAGACTCACAGCCTGGGAACCCAGACTTTACACACAGCATGAAAGGTGCCCTACAGAAGTAGCTGGGAGGAATGAGAACAGGACATCATGCACAAGTCCAAGAAGCCAGGTGCACTTAACTCCTGTCAACTCGGTGGGAAGCGAGGGCGTCCACCAGACGGAAACCTGAAGGACTCGGGAACAAGGGTTGTGGCTTTCATCTCATTCCCCAGAGGTCAAGGCTTAGAAGAAAAATAGGGAAATGAGATGTTCGCTGTTCGCTGGCTACAGAGTGCCACTCAAGACTCAGCCTGAAGAGCATTAATTCAAGAAAAACAAGCCCAGATTAGGTGAGAGGACACAGGGTGCTGAGGATGACGGACGCGATATGCGCAGAGAAAGTGCCCACAAAAACTCAGGAGAAAATTACAGGGAAATGAGTAAAAGTGACCTTTGTGGTGTCAAAAGGCCACACTCCACTGCCATGAAACTACCTTTTTTAAAAACCCAAAGGGTAAGCATTACCTCATGAAAACCCATAAGACCTGGCAGGTGGTCCCCCGACTTGAAAATGGCAATGGGATGAGGGCATGACATATTCAAAAGAGTAAAAACTGACAAAAGAGGGAGAGAAGGACAGCCACTTGCTATAGCTTGCATGCGCCCCCTCCAAAATTCACGTGGAAATCTAATCCTCATTGTAGTATTACGGGGTCTGGCCTTCTGGGAAGTGCTTAAATCATAGCAGCTCTGTCTTCATAGTGGATTAGTGCCTTGCAAACCAGTTTAGGTCCCTTTGGCCTTCTACCGTGTGAGGTCACAGCACTCATCCTTCCCAGAGGACACACAAGGTACCATCTTGGAAGCAGAGAGCGGCCCTCGCCAGACAGCAAACCTGCTGGTGGCTGGATCTTGGGCTTTCCAATCCTCAGAACTGTAAAAAATAAATCTCTGTTATTTATAAATTACCCGGTCTGTAGTACATTTTCATAGCAGCATGAATGGACTAAGACATACTCTATCTAAAAAAGATTCAGCAAGTCCCCTACATACAAACCTTCAAGTTGCAAACTCAAAGATGCAAATGTGTGTCTGCATGTTCAATCACGTAAGTTAGTTCATGTGTCTGGCATATATTGTCACATGCTATAATGTAAGATTTAAAATGTTTACTTTTTTGTGTTCTTTTTTAAATGTATTATTTGTATGCAAAGTCTTATAAGCCTTTTACAAGACAGTACTATATAAGAGATTGTGTTAGTTGTGAACCTAGGCTAACTTTGTTGAACTTATGAACAAATTGGACTTATGAATGTACTCTCAGAATGGGACTTGTTCATATGTAGGGGACTTACTGTACACATTTAAGTAGAAGTCAATGAACCAAATGTTCGTGGAATGTGGGCTTGAAAACAAAAGGAGAAATCAGCTTCTTGAATCAAGGGACAACAGCATCAACAACAAGCCAGACAGAGGATACAGCCCACATGACAGGCTGAGGCAGAAAGGGGACATCAGACACTGAGACAGCAGCTTAAGCACAGACACTTTCTGCTAAACACAGAGCTGGACTGCGTGGTGACAATTCTCTCAGTAGGTGGCGGAAACAACCAGGGTCATTTTTACCCTGGATTTGGTTGTCACCAACAAGGAAGAACTTGTGAGTGAAACAAATGGTGGTGTCCAGGGGAAGGTGGCTGTGTGGCCCTGGAGCTCTTACGTAAGAGTCAAGGACACCAGCAGGCTTGGTGAAATGCAGCCAAGACTCTGGGACCACAGGACTCAAACTCCACAGGTCAAAGATTTCCCCCCAAGGAAGTGCCAAAAAAGGAACAGAAACCCTCAAAAGTTAGCTCTGTCAGTACAGCCACAGACAACTCAGTTGAAGTGGTAAGAACTGTCTAAGGAAAGGCATGCAGCTACACAGACAGCATCCCAAGGAGCTCTGATGTTTGCACTCTGTATTTTGCTGAGTTTTTACTTTCGATATATCTTTCAGATAACAGATGCACAAAAGATTGTACAGGTATCCTAAGAGTACAGCTCAGTGAACTGTCACGAACTGAACACACCTGTGTAGGCAGCGTTCCAATCAAGACCCAGAACACCACCAGCACCCCAGACACTCCCTCCCTGTATGCTCACTTAGAGCTACTAAACTACCCAAGAGAACACTCTTCCTGTCCTTACAATGGATATAAATGTATTATTTTGTATTTGGCTTCACCCAATATTATGCTTGTGAAAGTCATTCACAATATTGCATGAAGCTGAAATCACTTATTTTCACTGCTGCATAGTATTCCACTGTAGGATATAGCCATGTGTTCATTTTACCGCTGGTAGGGAATCTGCAGTACTGCTGTGAACATTTTTACATGCATGTTCGTGTCTTTGGGTGATACATGTATGCATATCTGTTGTACCAATTTGTACCTTCACCGGCAGAGTACATGAGCTCTGACTACTCCATCCCTGGTGGCTTTGGTACATTCTATCCTTTTCATTTTAGTCATTCTGTGTTAGTAAGTATTTATTCATTATAGCTTGTTTACTTCCAAAAAGGGATGAAAGCAGCTTATAATAAAAAGCCAGATTGGATAGAAATATTTTTAAAGTTCAAAAAGGCAAAATAGTAAAGAATGTAGATAATTGTACCAGAAATCTGTAGCAGGATGTTAGTAATTACTATAATTCAGCAAAAAACTTATTTTTGAAATTTCTGACAGTCAACATCAAGACAGAAATGTGATGAGTTCTGAGATTTCATGCTCTAATAAAAGAAGTTATGACAAACAGAGAAAAGGACATGTTTTTGCTACTTGGTCCTTATCCAAAGAATTTAAAAACATATGTCCACACAAAAATCTGCACACAGATAATGGCAGCATGTGCAGAACTATCAAAGCTCAAAAGCAACCAGGATGCCCTTCAGTCGCTCAACAGATAAAGTATGGCACGTCCAGATGATGACGTATTATTCTGGGCCAGGCGCAGTAGCTCATGCCTATAATCCCAGCACTTTGGGAGGCTGAGGTGAGAGGACTGCCTGAGCCCAAAGGTTCAAGACCAGCCTGGGTAACTTGGTGAGACATCATCTCTACATTAAATGAAGAAAAATGAGTAGAGCATGGTGGCGCATGTCTGTAGTTCCAGCTACTTGGAAAGCTAAGGCAGAAAGATCACCTGAACCCAGCAAGTCAAGGCTGTGGTGGCCGTGAGCATGCCACTGCACTCCAGCCTAGGCGACAGAGTGAGATTCCAACTCAAAAAAAAAAAAAAGAAAAGAATAAAAAGAAATGAGCAATCAAGCCGTGAAAAAATACAGAAAAAGCTTAAAATGTGTATTACTAATTAAAGAAAGCCAATCTGAAAAGGCTACATGCCATTTGATTCCAGCTATATAACATTCTAGAAAAAGCAAAACTGTGGAGACAGTAAAAAGGTAAGTGGTTGCCAGAGGTTTACGGATGGAAGGAGGACGGAGCACAGGTTACTTTTAGGGCAGAGAAACTACTCTGTAAAATACCATAATGGGGGGTACAAGTCATTGTATATCTGTCAAAACCCACAAAATGTGCAAAACCGGGAGGGAACCCCAATGTGAACTATGAACTTTGGGTGATAATGATGTGTCAGTGTGGGTTCATATCAATTGTAACAAAAGTGTCTACTCTGGTGGGGATGCTGATGGGAGGCTGTGCATTTGTGGGGACAGGGAATATATGGGAAATCTCTTTTTTTTTTTTTTGAGTTGGAGTCTCACTCTGTCACCCAGACTGGAGTGCAGTGGCCACTCCCAGCCACCGCAGCCTCGACCTGCTGGGCTCCAGCGATCCTTCTGCCTCAGCCTTCCAAGTAGCTGGAACTACAGGCGCGAGTTATCAC
>CAUYQG010144408.1:0-10721 GCA_963574415.1 Tarsius wallacei | reverse complement strand
GCAGGAAGGGAGGAAATAGTCTGGTATTGTTTCACCAGTGCAGTCTGGCTAGGACAAGGAAAGTTCTTTAGTCTAGTTCAGAGGCTATCCCCTTCCTCAGTCACAGGCCTCAGGGGTCCTTCCTGGGGCTCCAGTAGCCTCCTTCCTAGACTGTGTGCCTTGTAAGTAGGAATGGAAGGTGGCCAGGAGGGGTCCTGAAGCTCTGCTCTGGCTCAGGTGCTCTTTGGGTATGGAGTGGCATTCTCTCATCTGGGCAGGACTGCCCTTTTCACTCAGGGGTGAAAGAAGCCATAGAGAGTTATTATTTCTCCCTCAGTCCACAGGTGGGCAGGGTCAACACCACTGCCATGTTGTGCAGAGGTTCCCCTCCTCTCATTTCCCACCCTGCTCTGTAGGAGAGAGAGACTATCACAGTAATGGCAGCCACCCTGAGGGTAAGTCTCATCTGCAACCCCAACCTGGGGCTTCAGCAGCTGCCAGCACTGGAAAAACATCTCTGAAGTGAGTGTACCACCTCTGCTGGGTGCTGAAGGTGAGGGTGGGGTGGGAGCACCCATGTATCACAGACCATCCCTGCAGGGCTTTTCTTGCTAAGCCTCTCTGGGGTAGGGGAAGGTCAGTGGGCCCAGCACCAGGGTTTTTTGAGAATTGGGGTTCTTCAGGCATCCTGTTTCTCCTATCAGCACCTCTGTTTCTATTTAGGACAGCGCTTTGTGCCAGGCTGGTGAGAAGTGGTGCAGCACAGGGGAAGGACTTGGCATGTCCCTCCCCTGGTTGAGACTGCGGAGGTTTGTGTGAGGTGTGTAGAGAAGAAAAACTGTTGTTTTCACTCGCCCTTCCATCTCCAGAAACTCTCTCCCAACTTCGTGCCAGGCTGCTTCTTGTGGTATCCAGGGCTTAGAACTCTCCATCCTCCACATTCCCATGTGACTGTCTGATAGACCTCAGTTTGAATTTCCAGATTGACCCTCAGAACCCTAGGCCCATATCTACATATGCGTTTCTTTGCTGAGTGGCAATCATGTGATGTCTTCAATCAGCCATCTTGGTCCTCACCTGGAAAGACTTGCTTTTAATGAGAGTATGGCAAAGTGATGGGGTGGCATTTTACAGTCAGGTTATAAAAGACCATAGCTTTCTGGTATTCTCTACTTGACTTTTCCCACATTTCTGGTTCTGATGGTGAGAACAACCTACCAAGGAATGGATAGGTTCCTGTCCAACAGTCAGTAGGGAATTGAGGTCCTGAGATCCATACCCCTAAAGGAGCTGAATCCTTCCAACAGCCACTGAGCTTAGAAGCAAATTCTACCCTAACTACACATGACGGTAGCCCTGGCTGGCACCTTGATTGCAGCCTTGTGGGTGACTATAAAGCAGAGGAACCAGCTTATCCATTTCCAGATTTCTGATCTGCAGAGTGTATGAGATAATAAATGTGCATTGTTTTAATCCTCTATATTTTACAGTAATTTTAAACAATGGATAACTAATACAGTGTTTGTGCATTTCGTGCATCATTAAATATAGTAAAAAGAGATTGGGCATGGTGGATCATCCTGTAATCCCAGCACTTTGGGAGGCCAAGGTGAGAAGATTGGTTGAGCTTGGGAGTTCAAGACCGGTCTGGGCAACTTGGTAAGACCTCGTCTCTACATTAAATTAAAAAAAAAACTAGCCGGGTGTGGTGGCATCCATTTGTAGTTCCAGCTACTTGGAAGGCTGAGGCAGAAGGATCACCTGAGCCCAGCAGGTCGAGGCTGTGGTGGCTGTGAGCATGCCACTGTACTTCAGCCTCGGTGACCAGAAAGAGAGTCATCCAACTTAAAAAAAAAATAGTAAAAATAATACATAGCCAAATATTATTGCAATGATAGTTTTTGGTTTTGCTCTGACATGCTAATGATCCAGTGTTTGTAGAAGCACATGTAATTGCAGCATGACTTAGTGGAAAGAATTGATTTTTGAGTGTGAATCAAAAAGAGCTTGCTCCAAATTTAAGCTTCATCATTAATGGTTTGTTTGACTTTTTGACAAATTTTCAAATTGGTTCATATGACTATTCTGTCTCTCGTAGCTCTAAGTATGAATGAGGGATTTAGGGAGTGTGATGATAATTCTTGAGTCATAGATTTATAAAGTATCAGATGCTGAGGAAATATTAGTTTGATAACCTGAAGTCACAGGACTCCTGAAAAATCACTGCAAATTTTGTGTACTCGATGTTTTTTTTTTCTGTTAAGAAACAGTTTATACATTTCACTAAATAAATACTCAAGAAATTATTTATCTCTATACTATTTTTAAAATATGAATTTATTTTAGCACTTTTATTTTACAGATGGACAAATGAATTCTTAAGGGAAGTAATTCATAATACACAATACAGCTAATTGGTAACAGATATAAGGACTCATAAATCTTCAAATTACTAGTCTACTGCCCTACCATTCCCTTAATATTTTTTTCTATACTCTCTCAACTTGTGAAGGATAAAAGAATAAAAGGCACACAAAATATCTTATTAATGAGGTAAATGTTTTTATCATTTAATTTAATAATATGTTTATCAAATTATTGTAATTTATCAGACACAGTTCTAGGTGCTGATAATACAAAGGAAGAAAGACACAGTCCCTATTCATGTATAACTTATATAAAATGAGAGTAACAGATGGAAAATAAAAACTCATAAATAACTAGATAATGTAATTTTATATTTTAATTTGTCATCTGTGTCATCTTACATATGGCTGCTTTCCTTCATGAGAGCAGGTTTACCTTTTATTTTTCTGACCCTTAAGAAAAAAAAAAAAAAGGTTTTCTATCAGAGGAACTCCCTGAAATCATCCCGTTTCTGTAACATTTAAAGTGGAAATTCCCAGTGCCCACAGTTCCCAAAAGAGAGCAGAGAAATTGGCTTTTAATAGGAAATGACATTTGGAATATGAGATCTGATCCAACAGAATACAATTATCTCTTTGAACAGTGACCAATAAAACTCAATTCCATTGTGATAATATTTTTATTTGCAGTCTATTTTAGGGTTGTCATTAATCATTTGTGTGGACAAAATTTGCAGTGATTTTCAGGAGTTCTGTGACCTCAGGTTATCAAACTAATATTTCCTCAGTGATGATTCAAATGTATATGCAGGGCTTTCTGAAAATCACAAAGATAATAACTTTTTACTAAATATCTACATTACTAAAGATGATTTTTGTTTAAAAAATAATGTTCTATCTATAAATCTAATCATTGAAATACAAGGTAAATATAGTTTGACCAGTTAAGATACTGAAAAAAAAAAAGGTGATACATGTGAAAAAGTGAATTAAGAAGGTTAAAGAGTCTGTCTGGCAACAATGCAAATATTTGACTTTAAGAGAATTAAGATGAGAAGAAGACATTGTGATCAAGAAGTGCAGAACATGAAAAATTAGTTGTATGTTTAGATACCAGATTAAAAATAATGTTAGAATAAATAAATACATCTGACTAATTTGTCTATGATAATAAAAAAGAGAATTATTCTAAACTCCAGTAGAAAGAACATACCAATATAAATTACAGATCATCTAATAAGATAAAATGAGGAAATTTGATATATAGAGCTGAAATAATTCCCTATTATACGGCTGCAATGAAGTAATAAATTATCATAGACAACATACTGCTTATCTCAAAATTCAGTTTTCAGTACTCAAAATGACTTGGATTCAATTATCCTTTAATAGACAGAGGGTGATAAGATTGGCTTGGGAAAAAAACATTAATACAGAAACTTGCAGAGAAGTCATGGATGAAAACCCACAGAGACTATCATATTCTAATTAAATACAAAAGAAGACTTGGATATAAAAGAAAATTATTGTAATAGTTTCCAACATATTTTTTATTATTGTAATTTCAATGTTTCTAAGTCTATTAAAGAGAGTTTCAAATTTCTGTCATGTTTGGACTATGATAGCTAAAAATTCAAATTCATATGGGTATATTATATTGGTAACTTAGATAACAAAATCATAATTTCTATTAACAATATAATTTTTCCAAAATGGTGGATAACTCTTAGTAAATATCAAAAGAAAACTAAGTAAAATGTATGTAATACACATGGTTTTATTTCTGGAAAATAGAAATCATGCTAAAATTTTACAAGATAAATCTTGTATTTATTTAAAAAATGACAGATCCCAGGTTCAGACAATTATGTTTTCACTTTGTGACTATCCTGCAGGATATCTTTCATGTTTGAACTCTGCAAACTAAGTAAAATACAAAAGTTCTCCCTTTTTCACATTATTTAAGAAAAATTTATTTCAGTAAAATTATCAGAATCATTTTAACAATTAGCTTTTTAATAATAAACTTTATTACTGTATGAACAAAAGTAATGTTATTATTCATAACTTTAAGAAGTAAGACAAAATTTTGTTTTTCAAAAATAGTAACATTTAGGAATAAAACTAGTAAGCTCATTGATGATTACATAAATTGATACCGTTTTTGAAGGAACATTATTTAACTTTTAAAATTTATGATTTATTTCATAATAAAATATTTATATTTCTGGTGTACATATGATATTTTGAAATCTTTATACATTGTGGTATGGCTGAATCAAGCTAATTAATATATGTATTACCTCTCATGCTTATCTTTTTTTCGTAGTGAGAACACTAAACATTTACTCTTAGCAATTGTAAAGTATGCAATATATTGTTATTAACTATAGTCAGCATGTTACATAATAGATCTCTGGAAATTATGTCTCCAAATTGAAATTCTTTAGTAATTGTGAGTGGTGTTTGTTTTTTCTTCCCCATGACACAATGTCACACTTGTTTATCAAAGAATAAAAAATTCTCTTCTAATCATTGTGACAAGAGAAATTAAAACAATACAAAAATCTCCATTCATGATTATTTTTTAAATCTTCTCTAGTGAACAGAATTACACAAAGGAGAACCACTGCCTAGCACAATCACACTGGCTGATATCCCCATTCTCATGACTTCTATTAATAGTATATTAAATGAGCTCCAGCTCACTTCACATTGCTGGATTTCTGACTCCTAAATCTTATTAAATACAGGCATGACTCATTTTATTGCACACCACTTTATTGTATTTTGCAGATATTGTATTTTTAAAGATTTGAAGGTTCATGGCAACTCTGTGTTAAGCAAGTCTTATCAGCATCATTTTTCCAACAGTATAAGCTCACTTTATGCCTTCTGTGGTACCTTTTGAAATCTCACACTATTGTAAACTTTTTTTATTATTATACCTGTTATGATGACCTGTGATCAATGATCTTTGATGTTACTACTGTAATTGCTTTGGGGTAACACAAACAGTGCCCATACAAGATGGTGAACTTAATTGATAAATGTTGTGTGTTATGTTCTGATTGTTTCACTAATCAGCTGTTCTCCATCTCTCTTCCTCTTCTCAGGTTTCCTTATTCCGTGAGACATAAAAATACTAAAACCAGGCCAATCAATAACTCTACACTGGCCTGTAAGGATTCAAATGCGAAGAGTCACAAGTCTCTCTGTTTAAATCAAAAGCTAAAAACGATTAAACTTAGTGAGGATGGCATGTTGAAAGCTGAGATAGGGCAAAAAGACCTTTGTGCCAGTTAGCCAAAATGTGAATGCAAAATAAAAGTTCTTGAAGAAAATTACAAGTGTTACTACCATGAACACACAAATGATAAGAAAGTGAAACCACCATATTGCTGATATGGAGAAAGTTTTAGCAGTCTAGACAGAAGATCAACCCAGCCACAACATCCCCTCGTGCCAAACCTAATCCAGATGAAGGCCGTCACTCTTCAATTTTATGAAGGCTGAGAGAAGTAAGGAGTAAAAGTTTGATGCTAGAAGAGGTTGGTTCATAAAGTTTAAGGAAAGGAACCATTCTTCAGTCCAGGGACCAAGAAGAGATTTCCATTTTCAGATTTATTTTTTAAGAAACATTCATTTGACTATAGGTACTATTGATAGAGATTTATCTGATGAGACTGTGAAAAGTAAATTGAAAACCTTCTAGAAGAAAACCACTATTCTAGAAGCCAGTAAGTATATTTGCAATTCAAGGAATGAGTTCAAAGTATTAACATTAATAGGAGTTTGGAAGAAGTTAATTCCAACACTCCCATGGATGACTTTGAGGGGTTCAAGACTTCAGTAGAGGGAGTAACTGCAGATGTGGTGGAAATAGCAAGAGATTAGGATTAGAAACGAAGCCTAAACATATGACTGAATTGCTGAAATTTTATGGAGTAATTGCTTGTTATGGATAAACAAACACTTGGCTTCTTTAGATGAAATGTATTCCTAGTGAAAATGCTTTGAAAACTTTTGAGATGACAAGTAATTTGGAATAGTCCATAGTCTTAGTGGATAAGACAATGGTAGGGTTTGAAGAATTGCCTCCACTTTTTAAAGAAGTTCTACTGTGAGTCTAACACTATTGGACCACATTGCATGTTACACAGAAATCTTTTGTGAAAAGAAGAGTCAATGGCTGCAGCAAATTTCACTAAATTTTAAATATTATTTTTAGAAAGTGCCACCCTAATTAGTCAGTAGCTATCAACACCTAGGCAAGACCCTCTACTAGCAAAAAAAAAAAAAAAAAAAAAAAAAGACTTATTAAAGGCTCACATGATTGTTAACATTTTTTTTTTTTTGCAATAAAGTGTTTTTAAATTAAGGTGTGTACGTTTTATCTTAACATAATATTACTGCAAATTTGGTAGAATACAGTAGAGTGTCAACATAATTGTTTATGCCCTGAGAAACCAAAAAAAAAAAAAAAGTGTGACTTTTTGTGATAATCACTTTATTATGGTGCTCTAGAACTGAGTCTGCAGTATATCTGAGGTATGCTTGTACATCTATTTATACATAGATTTACATATTTATATATCCAGTTGGTACCTCGAGTTCATTGTTCTTCAAACAGAACATTTGCTGTTTTGAGTAACTGTTCTCTTCTTTTGTTTTGTACCTCAGAAAACGCTGTCACTTTCCATCTACTTTCTCAAGTCAGCTTCCAAGAAAATTTCTTTGATTTAGCCCTCTTTTATTTATTTTTTATTTGAAAGATGTGGGGTACAATTCAGGATTAAGTATACAAGTGGTCATCATATAGGTAAAGTTTGGGCCTCCCTTTTGTTCCCACTATGCCTGGTTTGAGATCAGGTACTCTGTCCTCTTTCTTGCTATTTTATTTTCTAGCTTTGTTTGAGTATAGTTAACAAATAAAAAGCGTACATATTTAAGGTGTACAATTTGATGTTTTGATATATGCATACATTGTGAAATGATCAGCACAATCAAGCTAATTAACATATCTATCACCTAACAGTTTTCTGTTTGTGTGTGTGTATATGTGTATGTGTGAAGATAACATTTATATTCCACTCTCTCAGCAAATTTCAAGTATACAATACAGTATTGTTAACTATAGTCACCATACTGTACATATATTAGATGTCCATTTCTCACTCTTTGCATCCTACCAAACTAGTCAATTTTCTTAGTCTCCTTTGAGTATTTAACCTAATCTCTCAAAATCCCTTATTTCCCTCATCTACTTTTTCGTTATCGAAGTTCAAGCTATTATTATTTACTCTAAATTTGGTTACTTTTACAACTTCTAAAGTTCTCTCTATTCCCCTGGTTTTGCCGCATCTCTCCCTGAACTAATCCATCATTCCCTGGCTGCTCTTGTGATGCTTTTTTAAACACAAATCTAATATTCAACTATACCTCTCCTTTTTAGTACAGCATTTAATGGTATTCAAATACCTTCCAGATAAATTACATAATGTATACCTTTATTAGGAACTCTTGCACAAACTGCGTGTTATCATTTCTGTTCCATATATTCCACGTTTCAACCAATCAGAATTGCCTTTAGTTCACGAATTATGGCATGGCTTCTTTGTCTGGGTTTATCCAAAAACAGACACCAAGGTAAGGATTTATATGAATGTTGTCTTAGACTATTTGGGTTGTTATAAAAAAGTACCATAAACTTTATTATTTATAAATATCAGAAATGTTATCATGCTTCTGGAGGCTAGGGAGTCCGAAATCAATGTGCCAGCAGATTCAATGTCTGGTGATAACCCACTTCCTGGTTCACAGACAGTGCCTTCTAATTGTGTTCTCACATGGTGGAAGAGGTAAGGGAGCTCTATGGGTCCTCTTTCATAAAGGTATTAATCCCATTCATAGGGCAGAGACTTCAACCTAATTACCAACCAAAGTCCCCACCTCCTAACACCATCACCTTGGAGGTTATAGCTTCAACATATAAATTTTGGGGGACAAAACATTCAAACCATAGTACATTAATTATAGTTTGGAGTTGATCTCAAGAAATACCAGTAGGGTAATAGGGAAATGAGAGAAGGAGAGACAGCTAATAACAGTTGAGTTATTAAGCTATTAAGCATGTTACCACTGTTAGTTATGGGGATCTCTGGTGTCCAGTATAGAAAATACACACAATGTTATCAGATTTCAGAGGCAAGGGAGCTAGGATACACACTAAATGATGAAAGGGGTATTAGTTCCTTGGCACTTCTGGCCTTCTGCACATGGGCAGAGAAGATTCCAGCAATGTGAGATAGTCTCCAGGGAAAGAGATATGGGTGTAGATGCTTATGGAAGTATTTCAGGTCACTGAAATTACAAGGAGTTAGAGGATATTGATGAGATTTTACAGAGTTTGCTACTTAAGACCTTTGTATCTCTGAGTCTTCCTAATGCACCAATTCCTTCTCATTCTTCCTTTGCTTGTTTAGAGGTAAGCTATTCTTAATTCTTTCTCTGGTCTATATCTGTTTTATTCACCCTTTGTATATATATCCTTGTTTCTACTATCTTTGAATTTATTACGCTAACAGTTTAGTGAAGGTAAAGACAGAAGTAGATATGCACACACAAATATTGTCATAGAGTAATTGGAAATGGACAGAATGTTTATGTTTAGAAATATCCAAGAAAGCTCATTGGAAGCCGGGCTTGGTGGTTCAGCCTGTAATCCCGCGCTTTGGGAGGCTGAGGTGAGTGGATTGCCTGAGCCCGCAGGTTCGAGACCCGCCTGGGCAACTTGGTGAGACCTCATCTCTACAATAAATAAAAAATCAGCTGGGCGTGGTGGCGCATGCCTGTAATTCTGGCTACTCGGAAGGATGAGGCAGACGGATCGCCGGAGCCCAACAGGTTGAGGCTGCGGTGGCCGGGAGCGGCCACTGCACTCCAGTCTGGGTGACAGAGTGAGAGTCCAACTCAAAAAAAAAAAAAAAAAAAAAGGAAGCTCATTGGAAAACACAATATTTTAGCTGATTCTTGGAAATAGAAAAAGGATAAAAACTTTGAACAAAGATTTCAAGATCGTTTAGACTTGTTGATGGAGGTGTCATAACAAAGCGTAGAGGGAGACTCAGCTTTAAAGGCTAGCATGATAATGTGAGCCTTGAAACTTTAACAGCTTTTGATCATGTACATATTTGATGGGAGAAATTGATAAGCATAACAGCAAGACAATTAGCAAGTTACATGCATACATATACAGCAGACATATTACACATCTTCATTGTCCTAAACATGCTAGGAAAATGTGGATAAGGTTAGCAAGCAGTCAGTGCATATGACTGCTTGCTATCCTTAACCAGACAAAACGTCCTGGTGTCTAAAGAGTTAAAAATATAAAAGCAATTTTAAGAAAAAAAGGTTTTGTTTTATTCAAATGCATTGTGAAGTACACATTATTGCAGAAAGTCATATTAGCTCAACTGTTTTAGACTCTCAGAAATTGTAAAACATTAACACATAAAGATTGGGTGGTCTCTGATCTATAAAATATGATATTTTATCATATATTTCTACTTTGAATGCTAAATCATATTCATTATGAGAAACTTTGACTTTTTGTCTATTTCAAATTTATATGGAGGACTTCCGGCAAGATGGCAACGGGGCAGCTTGGTCTGTGAGACCCTCCACAGAGAACACAAGAGACTCTGGTTCTCTCCCCGGAGGCTGCAGACCCCAACGTCAGATCTCCATGTTGGCAGCCCGCTCTTCACACGGAGCTGGGCCATTGACATTGCTGAGGCATCACCGTGGTCTGGGTAGCTACTGCGGCTGCCACTGCTGCCACCGCAACCACCACGGCGGCAGGCGTTCCACACCGCACGGCCAGTGTCTGAGGCAATTCACGATTTCAGACCTTGAAGCCCCTGCGAGCAAGATCTGCTGAGGTCACTGCCGGCACACTGTGATGTCCTGCCAGGCTGTGGGTCTCCTCCAAGTGCCTTGAGGTAGCGGCTCTCATTTCTGTCTCCTGTATGGCTCCCTCCCCTCTGGGGTGAGCAGCTGAGATAAAGACCATCTGGAGGGGTGAGATAGTACCACCTGCTAGCGATTCAAGGTAACAACACCGAAATGGGAATAATAAGCTTGAAAGACAGACACAGGCCAGATTTGAGTGGTGAACTGGGCAGTGGTGAACTGAGTGGTGATCTGAACTGGGCTTCACAGCAGGCCAGGGGCAACTGACCCTAACTGTGAACAAATTTACCAGCCTGAGAAGACAGCTAGAAATCAGAGCTGAAAGGACATTGGACTTAAACGAAAAGTCTCAGAGTGTGCTTGACTGGTTCTGTTAGTTTAATGACTTGGTTCTATTCC
>CAUYQG010144405.1:0-37842 GCA_963574415.1 Tarsius wallacei | reverse complement strand
AATAAGCCAGGTGTGGTAGCACGTGCTTTAGTTCCGGCTACTGGGAAGGCTGATGTGGAAGGATCACCTGAAACCAGCAGGTCGAGGCTGCGGTGACTGGGAGCATGCCACTGCACTCCAGCCTGGGCGACAGAATGAGTCCAACTCAAAAAAAAAAAAAAAAAAAGAAAAAGAAAAATGCATCAAAGAGATGAACATATATTAAACAGAAGCAGAAATGTAAAAAACAAGTGGACATAAGAAAAAAATCAACCCCACTAGTAAACAAATAATAGCAAATGAAAACAACGCGATATCATGATTACCCAATGAACGAGCAAAGATTAGAAATTGCAATATTCAATGCTGATGAAAGTAGAGTGAGACTGTCATTCTTATGTATTGCTAGCAAAAACAGACTGAACAAACTTCTTGAAATGTAACTAGGCGATACATACTGTAAATTCTAAGTTTCCAATGTATGTCACTCATTTCAAGGAAGTAATCATAGAAACATACACAGATCTATGTATAAGAATGTTCATTATTTACTTTAGCTTTATTTATGATAACAAACATTAGAAACAACCAAAATATCCAGAGTTGTTAATAATTTAAGCTATGGTAATACACTCAAATATTAGTTAAGACAGATTTTTGAAATGACATTGTAAAATGCTCATGCTATAATGTGAAGTTAAAATGGTATTAGGTAAAACAATGCATATGTTGAATAATTAAGTTTAAAATACAAATATACGCCTACATAGAAAGAAACAAAACACACCAACATATTAACTGTGGTTATCTTTAGACTGTGGAAATTTTTGCTTCCTTCTTGATCACCCCTGAATTTTCCAAACTACCCATAATGAGGAAAAATAAAGAAGTGTTACTTTCATAATCACATAAAGAGTTTTGTCTATTTTTAAACCAAGAGAAGACATCCAAATTCTCTTGTAGATAATCAAATGTCATTTCTTTTTTTTTTTTTTTTTTTGAGTTGGAGTCTCACTCTGTCACCCAGCCTGGAGTGTAGTGGCCACTGCAGCCTCGACCTGCTGGGCTCTGGCAATCCTTCCGCCTCAGCCTTCCAAGTAGCTGGAACTACAGGCACATGCTACCACGCCTGGCTAATTTTTGATTTATTGTAGAGATGAGGTCTCATCAAGTTGCCCAGGCGGTCTCGAACCCGTGGGCTCAGGCAATCCACTCACCTTGGCCTCCCAAAGCACTGGGATTACAGGTTGAGCCACCGAGCCTGGCCTCAAATGTCATTTCTATTTGTCATTAATTAACATTTCAAACTTATGAATAAAGCTTAAAGATTAAATTTCTTGTCCCTGGAAGAGACTTTCTGGAGGACAAAATATAACACTCTGGTCCTAGGTAATTTGATAAAGTTGGAGGAGATTAGGAAGAGAAGTGAGGAGAAAGAATTATAGAACATCATGATCTCCAACCAGGTGAAGTGGGGACCAAAGGGTGGCCCAAACTTTATCTGTACGATGACCACTTGTATACCTAATTCTGAATTGTACCCCACATCTTTAAAAAAAAAAAAGAAAGAAATAATCACATCATTACTTTAAAAAAATGAAAAAACAAAAAATTTAAACAAAATAAAAGCATAATGAGAGTTGTATGGTTGCAGGAAAAGTCTTAGTTATTTGTTCAAAATTATAAAGAAGGTAATTAGTTATTAGAAGCCATTAAAAATGAGTTCTTATTATGTTTATATTTTCCTATATGACTGAGACAATACGTTTTTTAAAAGCACTTTTTAACAGATTATCCCCACAATTTTATCAATAAATGGTCACATTTTTGTTTGATATTTGGGGATTGTTTTTATTTATTTACTTGGTTTTTTTTTTTTTCTTTTTTCTGCATGGTCATGGACAAATCATTATTGAGCACCTGATACTAAGAATAGGCTTTGATATTGTCCAAATAGGAGTGTTTAACACACAAGCCCTCTGGACACATCAATTACAAATTGTGCACAGTACCTAAAGCTGAAGTTAATACTGGAAAATGAACTTGGTTGATTTTTACAATCACAGCTGCATCCAATCATCCACTCCCTTATCTAGCCTTCCATTTTCACCTGGTAGATCTAGGTAGGAAGAGTCAAATAATTAAGAAGAAATCCGTATTGGCTATTAGAAAGCCATCTCAGTGTCTGCCCTTCTTAGGAAGTCCTGATGACACTAATGTATCTGAATGTACCATTTGTAAGGAGTTCTTCTGGTCATTAAAAATATTCCAAATGGGTGGGATTTGAAAAAGGAAAAGCACCTTCTCAGGAGATTCTTGGGTTTTCCTGGGAGGTATTCTTTTTTTTTTTTTTTTTTTTTTTTTAAGTTGGAGTCTCACTCTGTCACCCAGACTGGAGTGCAGTGGCCGCTCCCCGCCACCGCAGACTCGACCTGCTGGGCTCCAGCGATCCTTCTGTCTCAGCCTTCCGAGTAGCTGGAACTACAGGCGCACGCTACCACGCCCAGCTAATTTTTGATTTATTGTAGAGATGAGGTCTCGCCTGCCCAGGCGGGTCTCGAACCCACGGGCTCAGGCAATTCACTCACCTCAGCCTCCCAAAGGCGCGGGATTACAGGCCGAGCCACCGAGCCCGGCCCTGGGAGGTATTCTAATTTTAGGGTTGTTCCAGAACTACAAACTCCCCTACAGCCAACGGTGCCTCTGGGGAACCCTTAGTCCAAACAGCAATTAAAAGTTCCTCTGGGGAAACAGCCTCTACCCTAAGAGAGCCCCAAGCCCACTCTTATGCTGGACTCCATTCTGGGGCAGTTATGTCGTTTTTGGTCACAAAACACCACATAAGGCAACCGAGGCATCTGGGTAGCCACACTTGTAGATCTTTAATTTTTTAAATATCATTTTCACACCTATAATCCCAGCACATTGGGAGGCCTAGTGGAAGAATTGCTTGAGCCTAAGAGTTTGAGACCAACCTGGGCAAAATAGCGAGACCCCATCTCTACAAAAAAAGAAAATAAATAAAAGATAGCCGAGCATGGTGGTAATGCGCTTGAAGTCCTAGCTACTTGGGAGGCTGAAACAGGAGGATCATTTAAGCTCAAGAGTTTAAGGCTGCAGTGAGCTGTGATTATGCCAATGCACCCCAGTCTGGGTGACAGAGTGAGACCCTGATTCAAAAAATAAAAATCTTAAAAAAATTTCTTATATAATGCATTTACCAAAAAGGACAAAAAAGTCTATATGTGCAATTTAAAAAGTAATTATAAAGGAACACCCACTTGGCTATTAACCAAATTAAGAAGAATATTGTCAACACCTCTGGAAACACCCTGTGATGCTCCTCCTTGTCACAACCCCCTCCCTGAGTTCCTGTGACACACTCCCTCTTCAGTCCCAGCAGAGATTCTTGGCTGAGATTTTATCAGCACTGGAGAAGTGTTAGAACAACTTTCCAAAAATAGTCCTTACTGTACAGCACATGACACTTTTTTTTGGCATTTAATAAAAAGGCTGCTACTATTCTCAGAAATGTCTCTATTGATCATAGCAAATTTATAAAAGGTTATTTTAAGCAATTTGTATTTCCCCTTCTGAATTCTATGTTTATATCACTTAGCTTTTGGGCTCTTAGTATTTTTTCTAACAACTTTCATGTGTATGTATAGGCATATATGTGTATAAAAATGGATGTTAATTCACTGTCTGCCATATTTGTAACCAATATTTTACAGAGCCTGTTATTTCAGAAGGCACAGAAGTTCTTAATTCTGTTCATGTAATAGAACAGATTGACCTTTTCCTTGGCAATTTTTTCCCCAAAACCTTTCAAGTAATTTGAACAAACGTTTACAAGCATGATAAAAGTAGAAGGAATATTATAATAAACCCACATGTACTTACTGCCCAGCACAATAATGGTCAACACCCTGCAGTTCTTGTTTCATCAATTGTCTCCCTTTCCCAATAGTTCTTCTGCCGAAGCATTTTTCAGTAAATCTTATACATAATATCATGTCACATATAAATACTTCAGAATGTCTATAGCTAATAAGAGACTTTATGAGCAAATAACCCACCCGTCAACATTAATCTTTTTTTTTCATATTCGATCTCCATTCAGGTTCAGTTTTTGACTTTTTTTTAAGTCACTTCAGAATTGAAATTTTTGAACTCAGATTAAACAGGATGCACATTCTGTGTTTGGCTTATATGTATTTAAGTTCCCCCGCCCTTTCTATACTGGGCTATTCATTGGTTTAAAAAATGGGGTTATTTGTCCTAAAGAATATCCCACTTTCCGGATTTGGATGATAATATTCTTGTGATGTGATTTACTATATTCCTTTTTTACTGAATTTTCTATCAATTGGTAGTGAAATCTACAGATCTGATGAGCATTGGGTTTAATTTTTTTTTAAACAGAATACTTCATAGGTAGTCCCATAAACTTCCTATTGTATCATGTCATGAGACACATATGTCTGAGTGTCCCCTTTAAGTAATGTTAAAATTAACTAATGGTTTCAAGTATGGTCGGCCTGGTCTATCCTTTACAAAATTCCCAACAAGTCAATGGTTTTAGCAGTCATTGATAGTTATTGCCTACATCTGCCAGCACACGGGGGCTCCAATACTCTCAAGCTAAGAAAGGCTTACTCTATTATAATATCAGGCTATTAAACAATCACTAGTATTCTTCCAGAATTTTATTTGTATTAACATTCTTGGCTCAATCTGGAATTCACTTCAGGGTACAAGGGAGATGAAGAGTAAACTGATTTCTTCTAGAAAGGCTATATTCCAGGAAGGTCTCAAGACAAGTAGTTAAAATGGCCTTTATAACACCAGACACATAATGATGGAATTCTGACAGGCTACACTGCTTTTCTAAGGGGAATCTTTAACTGTTTTTTAAACATGGAATAATTTTCCCAACACGCTCAGTGTCTTAGCATTGGAACATTGATTAGAGAGAAATTTCACTATTTACAGAGACCCTAGCAGGACTGCGTCTAACAGACCATCAAAGAGGGTTGGGTGTCTGTTGCACCCTCTTATTGGAAGCAGCGTTTCTATACCAGAATGGAAAACTAAGACTTTGGTGATTACTCGGGGTTTTGTTCAATCACTGTTTTTTTCATATTGAAACTGTCAGCTTTTTATTTCTGCAAACCATCATTTTGCCATTGAGGGAAATAACCTTGAAAAAAATCTGTGCACATGACATCATGACTCAAATGTAAGCAGAAGTAGTTAATTTCCTTTTCCTCTTCTTTAAGCAAAATAATTTATCTGCCTCTTTTCCAATATTGGCATCTTATGTCTGTTCTTTAAATTGGCAGAAAGGAAACTTGTTGTTAGGGGAATTATTTAAGCCATTTATTTTTTCTACCTTAGAAAAAAGGTATCAGATACTTGATTTCAATCAGAAAAAAATAAATAAATAGAGCTGTAAGCCTTATTGTGAATGGTTTCCCTGACTCTAAAAATATTCCATTCAAATTAATGCTAGGCTAGTCTTGCCAACATTTTAATCACATTATTTTTTTGCTCAAGAATCATCTACAGTTCTTGGGGGTTATGGTTCAGAAACTACCTATAGGGTACAATGTTCACTATCTGGGGAATAGGCCAACTGAGACCCAGTCCCCACCACTTTACACTATGTCCAAGTAACTAACATGCATATGTATCCCGTGAATCTAAAATTAAAGAAAAGAATCATCCCCAGTTTTCCACTGCTTACCAAACCAAGTTCAAATCTGAGTTCTTTCACAATAGGCACCCCACCCCAGACTCCTTTCTTCTCCCACTCATTCTTCAGAGTTAACTCTCTAATATTGTCACTCTAGTCCATCCTCTGATCCTGTGTGCTTTTACACATGCTAATCTCTAACCTAAACACCTTTCTCCAAACAAAAATTTTAGCATTTTTAAAAAACATCTAGACCAAGTTCATTCTCATTGACAAGCATTTTCCTGATGATAGCCCTTGAAGATCTTCTGTCCTTTAAATTATGCCTCTTTAGAAACAGAATGTTACAGCCTAGTATGCATTTTTTTCCTTTTACTGTTTGGAGCATATTTGTGATGTTTGGCTAACTAGATTATAAAACAAAGCTGTGTGCCACATAGAACTTTAATTTTTGACCTTATCTGATGGAAAATTCTATGAAATTTTTTAAAAGATAATTTTGATGGTGTGCTTATCAAATCCACAAAGGACATGGTCCTATGACTGTGGTAGATTTCAAAAATGACCACCATTTTCCTGTCTTCCTGTAAGTAGGACCTTTGAAAGTAACTCTGATTGTCCTCTCATCACGAGACAGGGTCTATTTTTCCAGCCTTGAATGTTGCTGGCCTTGGGACTTATTTTGGCAATAGAACGTGTGGCAAGTGATGGTGTGCCTCCTGTGCTTGGGACTCGGGGGGACTTTCTCAATTTCACTTGCTGTCATGAGATTCCTCTCTGCCACATAGACAAACCCAAGCTAGCCTGTTGGAAGATGAGAGAATATGTAGAGCTGAGACTTACCATCTCAGCTGAAGTTCTTCTAGACAAACCAGCTCCCACCTGACCGGGCAGCTGCCCACAGACGCATGAGTGAGCCCAGTTTAAGCCCAAAAGAACCATTGAGCTGAGCCTGACCTAACCACCGATAATACAGAAGGAGAAACAAAGCTGTTACTTTAATCCTCCAAGTTTGGGGTGGCTTAATATGTGGCAAATGTTAATGGATACAAAGGGCATATAAAAAAAAGTCAGGTGGCAGAATCTTGATCCTAAAAGAATTTCAGCATTCTAGAATAATAAACCACATTATTAAGACAAATGATAACTGCGTTAAGCACAAAGCTCTAAATTCAAGTTCAAAAGATTAACTTGTGATTATAGCCTAGCAGAGACTGAATCTACCAACATACATGCAAAACACCTAGTGGCTTTGGTTGGCCACAAGCATCTGACTCAACCTTGTCTTCCAATACTTCCAACAAAGCTACTTTTACATAAAATGTAATTCTATACTTCATTCATTGTATAAGAGCCTAAAATAGAGTTTGTCCAGCACTTTGGGAGGTCGAGGTGAGGGGATTGACTGATTCCATGTGTTCGAGACCAGCCCAGGCAACTTGGCAAGACCTCATCTCTTCAGCGACCTTGATGCTGAAGGGCCAAGGAAAAACAGAAGACAGTGCAATTGTAAATCCAGTAGAAAGACTGAAGGGCTAGAGAGTGACTAGAGAGCTGTCTTCAGCTATTTGAAGAGTTACCACGTGGAGAAGGAATCCGCCCACTAAAAATCACGATCTATAAACAGAAGCTAAAAGAAGGTAGATTTCAGGTCAACATAGGAACGATGTTCAGTGAGAGGGTGTATACGTATACTGCCTAAGAATGCAGACCCCATAGCTAAAGCCAGGTTTTCTACTTTGGGCAAGTTGTTCAGCCATGCTAAGCCTCAGTTTCCTCATATGAAAGTGGAAATTTTTACTGGATCATTTTACAAGGTTGTAAGGAAGATTAAATAGAATTTTTGAAAATAAAATACTTTTTTTTTGAGTTGGAGTCTCAGTCTGTCACCCAGTGGCATGCTCATGGCCACCCCAACATCAACCCCTGGGTTCAGGCGATCCTTCCATCTCAGCCTTCCAAGTAGCCAGAAATATCGGTGCATGCTACTATGCCTGGTAAATTTTTTTATTTATTGTAGAGATGAGGTCTCGCCAAATTTCCCAGGCTGGTCTCGAACACATGGAATCAGGCGATCCCCTCACCTCGACCTCCCAAAGTGCTGGGATTACAGGCTTGAGCCACCACACCCAACCAAAATAAAATACTTAACGTAGGGTCAGGCACATAATAAGCATTCAGTAAATTTTATTTATTATCATTAATAATAAGAGTTGTATAAATATGAAATGAGCTGCCTCATAAGGCAGAAGCCTCCCTCTTTCTGGAGATATTCACAGGGGGGCTTGGCAAATGGTTGCAGGACAGATTTCAGCATCACTGGGAGTTGTAGTAAACTATATCTGAAATGCCTACCAACACTGAATATATCTTTCCATATCCCTTAAGACTAGAATAACATCAGTATCTTTCAGAATACCTAGCACTACTGACCAAATGACAGTCATCTAATATAGTTGATAAAACTTTTAAAATTGTATTATAACTGTATTTTTTCCTTGTAGTAAGAGTTGTTCCCCATGCTGAAGTATAGGTGTGTGAGGAATTTGACTTTTTGTATCCTCTAAAAAAGTATATCATTGAAGTTTATTTTCATAATTATCAGTTTTGCCTAAAACGAAAGACTGTAAATGTTAGTGCTAGAAACTCCTCTTTGTGTGATGTTTAAATTCATCTATGCAAAGCTCATATCTTTCCTTACTTGCCACCTCCGTCAGAATGCCTAACTTTAAATGGGTCAGATATTTTCAAGGTACAAGAAGCCTAACTTTCTTTTGTGATTGACCTCATATCAAAAGTACAAGCTGGAATCAGGAACCATATTCACTCCTCTTCATAGAAAACAGCATCTGGAAATGCTCATCACAATTACACCCACTGCAATTTTACTTAATAAAATAGATCTGATAGAATCACCTAAATTGGGTAATATACCTATCTTCCTCAATTATCTCCTTGTTATCAGTTAATAGAGAGGAATTCACACTGGCCAAGGCACCTGTACTTATGGTCTCTGATAAAAATCTTTCCTATTCTTACCATGAGTTCCAGCATAATAACAGGCATTAATCATTTGTGAGGGAAAAAAGTGTTTTATTTTCTTTAATGAAGTTGAGAGTCTGGTACTCTGGCCAACAGAATGCAGAAATGTACAAGTGAGGAGAAGGGCTCCGAAGTCCAGGTTTGAATGAGCTCTAGGCTCTGAGTATACAGTGAAATGGACAAAGTGTTCATAGGCACAGACAGAATTTCTGGACCATTCAGTGCCTGTATGTGCCACATGCTCAACACAAAGAAAAGAAGCATGCTCCTTGAGTAGGAGGAGACAAACACAGCCATTCAACCATGAGAGAGCCATGCCGTAACAGAGGAAAGCGCGAAGCATGGTTTCAACTCAGAAGAGAGGTTGGAGTAGGGGAGGGAAAAAGGGGAGTAAATTACAAGATAGATTTTGAAAAAGAGGAGGGAAGTAAGCAAGAACAAGTAGAAGGAACAGCATGACCAAGAGCACCAAACTGTAAGGAGCCACATACAGCACTGGAGGAAAGGGGCCATGAAAGCAGAGACCAGCGGGGAGGTCATCACACCTGGCTCACTCTGCCATTCAGAGAGATACAGATGAACTCAGGGAAGTCATTTACGATTTGTATTCAGGTGAGAGAGGGCAAGGGCCTTCAATACAGTAAGGAAGGAGATAGTGAGATGTTAGGGACTGAGAGCCGTCTGAGTTTGGTGACTGGCAATGCATGAGAGAGAAGGAAGAATTTTGGTCAATGCCCACACGCCCAGCTGGAATTGCTGTGTAGAGGTAGGACCGTTCACTGAGGGGGGAACAGAGCATTTGAAGTGCAGGAGAAGCAGAAGGGAAAGAGAAGTCAACCAGTTTGCTCTGAACAGATAAAGTAAATGAACAATAGAATAAATGCAATTGGTCAAAGAGAAAGAGTTGATTTTTTTTAAAGCACACCAGGGATGGAGCCCTGGGGAGTATTGTTGAGCTGTTGTTGAAAGAGAGCTGGAAAAGTTCAGATGAGAATTAGAATGGATTGCTCTCATAAGAGCCAAGAGAGGAATGACTTTAAAGAAGAGGGCACTTGAGTCAAATTCTGCGGAGACCAAGCAAGTCAGAGAAGAATTGGAATGTAGTCCTTGGGTTTGGCAGTTAGGGTTTTTCTACTGATCTTAGCAAGAACACTGTCACGGATGCAGTGAAAGAAGGAAAAATCTTCCATTCCACAAAGCATAAGAACAACGTTTTCTATTTCTTCTTTTGTATTTTTTGATTTTTATTTTGTTGTTTTAGAGATGAGGGTCTTGCTATGTTTCCAAGCTGGAGTGCAGAGTGTTACAGCTATTCACGGGCACAATTACCACTGCTCCTGCCTGGAATTCCTTAAGTGATCCTCTCACCTCAGCCTTCTGAATAGCTGAGACCACAGACAAGCACAACTACACCGGCTATTTTAATCACAACATAGTATCTCTTATTGCTGATTTTCATCGAAAGTCCTTAGTGTAAAACTTACAGTTTCTGACTTTTGCAAATGAATATAGCCTTTTAAGAGTTATTATTCTATAAGCAACTGTCCTTTAAAGTAAAGTTGAATTTTCCACCAAGGAATCTATTAAGAGGGGTTTCAGAAGGCATTTGAAGCCTGAACCCAGGTAATCAGAAAACATGAATCTCAGATTCAACAACGTGAGAATTTCTTTCCTTTTCTTTGCCCCTCCTTCTCCTCAAGGAGCAGCTACCATGTGGAAAGAACGGTGTTTGGTACTTTGGGGACATAAATAAAGAACAAGGCATGATCCTGTCCAACTTCAGCCCTTAGTCAAGGAGATTAGAAGCCAGTGCAAAAGACAGATGTGCAATCAACCAGCCTTAAAATAAGGTGGGCTGAAACAAATGTTCATAATGGCATGAGCAAAGTTTCACGAAAGCCCACGCCTGAGTCCACATCTTTCATAAAATACAGGAAATGACCTTTAGAAACACAGACACAATTCGGGAGTATATCGCACTGCTAATTACCTCCTCTCTCTTCAGATCATAAATTTTTATGCGATCTACTCTCTGTTCACCTCATTTGTACTCATTTATTTTAACAGGCATCCAAACTGCCTGTGTGAAAAACTTAACAGGCATCTGTGGTAAGTGAAGACTTTAGCTCCACCCTTGATTTCCCTGTGATTCTTTTGTTAAACTGAACGTTAATAATATTTAACTTTGACTCTTTCCACTGAGAGCATTAATGTTCTTAAAATGGAATGCATAGCTTCATGGGTTAGGTAAGCACCAAGTCTCCTTCTCCTGGTGAGATAAACTGGGACACCTAGCTATTCGGAAGAATTTCTGAGGAATATGATTTTGATCTGAGTAACCTCATGGTGACATCTTTGCAGCTCATACTCCCTTTAAAGCTCTTTATAAAGCAACTGCCTTTAAAGGATCAGCCTAAGGCTGCATGCTCACACATTATTTCCCATTTGTGCAGAGATGCTATTTATAACTGGGGCCTTTTAGAAAATGAAAAACTAAGGTTGGTTAACTGTAGCCAGAGTGACCCATGATATAAGTCAGGTCATACGTTTTTGGGCAGCATTCTGTGTCCTCTCAGGAAACTTTGATTATATTTCAACTAGAAATAGGAAAGAGATTCCCACCGCCCCCCCAAAAAATCTCTCTCTGGCAGGTGGTTAGGGTATAGGTTCTTGAGTCAGCGTGCCTGAGTCTGAATGCCAACTTTATCATTTATTAGCTCTGTGACCTTGAACAAGTTATCACCTAAAGTCTATCTGTAAAATGATTAAATGAAATACTGCTTACAAAGAACTTACGTTTTGTTTGGCAGAGATCCCTCAAACAATGGTAGCCATTGTAATAATTATTTTTGCTGTTGTCCTGAATTACAGTTTAGAGCACAGAGCCTCACACATGGTAGGAATTCAAAGTCTGCTTATTTCTTAGTGGATGCTTGGTTGGCTTTTAGCTGAGAATGCAGTATTTCCAAGGAGTGCTTCCTTTGGCTTTCTCAAGGGTGCTAGGAAGGTAGCTAAGGGTACTCAAGGGAAGGTAGCAAAATTACCTTAATTCTGTATTAATTATGTCGATAATTTCTATAGTGCAGCCTCTCAGAGCTTAATGATATTTTTTTCTGATCTATGTGCAAAGACAGTATACATGTCCTTAGGTCATGGTTTTGTTCCCTGCTCCTAGGTAACACAAATTAGAGTTTCCTTCCCCTCAATAACGTACCAGGCAATCTACTTAGTGCTTCTCTATCAGAAGTTCCACTTGATGTCTTTCAGCTGAGTTCTGCAAGAGACATGGGGGTGGTGTGGTTGGGAAAGAACCAGAAACTGAGACAAAGAAAGAATAAACAATATCTCTGTGATACATATGTGATGCCGTGCTCTCCGATAGCAGCACATTTCACAGTAATAAGGACCTAGGTATGTGTTTGCATATGTGTTCCTGTGTGCATATGCTGCTGACAAAACATCTATGTTACATTTAAAAACCAATATATTGTGACATATGTGTGCATTTAGTCCATATATGCTATACCACATATTTCAGTCTTTATAGATAAGCTGTAAGTCAAGGTCAGAAGAACAAGAATAATTTTTGTTTTGCATATTTATTGTGTCCCATTTTTGTAGTGGGGAAGCATCTACATTATTCTGAAATTAATAAATTTATTATTAATATAATATAACTTATAATCCTAATCAATATTCTACAAATAATTAATTGTTCATGTTTCATTTATCTTCTGTGGCTTTTGGGAACTAGCATTGAATATTTTTATGCTTACAGGAGGACATAAAATTAATTGTCATTGGTTTAAGCATATTTGTTAAATTGTATCACAATTCTTTTGAGCATATCAGTCATCTTTATGAAGCCATCTTGCCTGTTAGGAAGGTGGATGGACTTCTTTGTGACTCAGGCTGCATCTTTTTACTCAGGTGCTACAAAAACCAATGTAGCAAACTACAGCCTAGGTGGTAGTGAGGATCCAGGAATCCAAATTTAAGAGATATATATATTCCTCCCCTGGTTACTTAATATTTACAGGACAGTGCTAATGATATTTTTAAAATCCTTTGCTTTAGTCAAACATAGGAAGCCACTAATATAGACTGCTACTTCAAAAACCATTATGGACAAAGATAGAAGGATGAAGGTACCTCATTGAATAACAAACTAAAATTCTGCATTCATTTCACCATCAACAGACAGGCACTCCCTGCATACCATGTGCATATCATGGTGTCAGATATCGTGCTGAAAGGCAGGCTAGGAAACACTGTCAGAGATTCTAATGTGTGGTCGTGCGGTAGTGGTAACAGTTGACTTTTTAGGGAGTTCATTTACCAAGCTAAAATAATAAGCGTTATTTCAAGCTAAATAAAAGAAGAGTGTATCTAGAATGAAGAATGAGGTAACAATTCACTCGTTCCATAAAAAACATGTGTGATAGAGTCATAGCAAAAACAACAGTCCAACATGTTTGACCTAGAGAATTAGAACCTACTTCAGATGATGAAAATAGAACATAGTGTCAAATACAGATGTGAAGATATCTGTGAATATTTCTAAACTAAGGATAGCTCCTACATACAACAAGTGTAGATAGAAACATTATTTGACAAACAGTAGACTCCACTACAGTTCTTGAGTTTGAGTAGAAATGTGTCGGCCTTAGTCTCGGCCTTAGTCTTGGGGAGAATTTCTCTGGAACTAGATATGTGGGTTTACTACCTTCAGTACTCAAAGGCAGTGTTCTCTGCTAAGCAGAGTGTGGCTCATCACCCAGTTTTTTGAACCAGAAGTTAGCTTCTTTCTCTCCTTTTCAACAAGATGAATTTGAGAGATGGTCGTTAGCGAGTCAGCATCTTCATTCCTTTAACTGATTGTCCCAAGATCTGCCAGTGACTTCCCACAGAGCAGGCAGCCTACTCTCTGCTCCGTGTAGCTGTGCACTAAGATATCATTGTAGCTACAATAACAATGGCTAAAGTAGTAGTGGTGTCAACAAGATGGAAGTGGATTTCTGTCTTAGGCTATAATCACTGGAGCGTAATCAGTCAAGGGTTCTATGCTGCCAGAGACCCCAGCTCTTCAGTATTTCTCAGCTATTCTCTTTTTGTTTAGATGGCTAATTCATCTTCTGCTCCCACAGTATTCTAACCAGCAAGAAGGGAAGACCTTCCTGTGAAGGGCAGACCTGTAAATTGCATACATCACTTCCACTCACATCCCTTTGGCCGTATACAGTCAGATAGCCACATCTAGCCACAAGGGAGGCTGAAAAATATACTAAATATAGTTTATTTAGAAAGTAAATTGGGGAGAGGGAAAAAGGAGATTCACCTCCCCAATGAAGGGAAGGGGGCCAGGAAACATGGCAACCAAAGAGCCATGTGATACACCAAAGTTTAACAAGGCAATGGCTAAAAATATACTCTTTAGCTGGGAGACATATGTCCAATCCAAACCCCCATTATTTCAGAAGAAGAATACAGACCCTTTTAACTTGACGTTTCCCTTCACCTTGTCACAAAAAGTCCCCAAGAAAAATACTTGGCTTAATGCATTCTCCCTCAGTGATCAGAAACCAATGTATAAAGAGACATAGTCAAGTCAGTGACACTCACACATGGAAAAACTAAGTTATGCTTATCTACAACTATAATTATAATGGCATGTTTTGCTAAAAATTATTACCTTCCAAATTATTACCTCTTGACTTTTGGCATTTTTTGGAAGCAGCGGTTTTTGGGCTGAGCTCTCCATCTTCTTGTGTTGCTAAGAGCCCTACGTAATTAATACTGAGTCCCAAGGCACATCCTATAGAATGGGTGCTGCCCAATACAATGATATCCCATTCAATGATTTCAAATGGCCTGTGACTTAGATAACGACTCTCCAAATGCTCCCCGTTTGCTAAGTTAAGCATTCCCTTGCTAAGAAAAAGTAGCCAGTCATTAAAAAAAAAAAAAAAAATCTGGGCAACTCCCTCAGGTCCCCTCCCACTGTGGGAGCTTTTCTGTCCTCTCAAACCTGTTTTCTAAAAAAAAGCTAAAGATTAATCTGTAAAAAGGATGCCTCCATTTCTTTTTCTTCCCACGGGTGCCTTCCAACTTTGAAATGAAGCAGCTCTAGACTGTGTGGGTTCCAAGTTCAGCAGTTCCTTTCTTTTTATCTGTTGTTTATGCAGTTACTTCCACCTGGCTCCTTCAGTTTCCCTTCCACTCCCACAGAGACACAGAGGCCTGGGGAGTCTTGTTTGCTTTCTTAGAACACCATTTCACTTAATAACACTGCTATCCTTCAAAGCGGTTTATCTCTTCATTTCCTCCTGGTCAAATAAAATCATACATTCAAGTCACATTTCTTTTGGCTGAAGACACAATTAACTATCACCAAAACTATTGTGAGAAAGGCAGGTTAGTCAACATGGTCATGAGCAGCCCCTAACTCAAAACAGTTTCAAAACAGCTCTGTTTGTGTGTGCATCTGGAGGACCCTGCAGTTTGCTGAGGTCATGGCCTTGACGGTGTTGTTTTAACTCAACATGATCTGCACAAGGCCTGGCTGGTGGAACCAATGAGAATGTTGTGGAAGAGCCTGGTAGTTCAATTTTATGTCATCCTTTAATGCTACCTGTCTCCTTAAATGCCTGTCTCCATTCCCATTGTCTAATTCCCTTTCAGTAGTCCATTTTGGATCCCTCGTTTATTTATTAAAATCCTGGAATTCTTTTTGTGTTTACTCTTAGCCTGTGCAGCCTCTTGGGAGTAACATGTTTACCATCAAGTATGCTAGAATGACTGTCTTAATTTATCCTCCAGAGTGCCTCTTACAAATTACAAAGAAGAGTCCTGGAGTGATGACATGGTGGGATTTGATGAGATAAGTTCAGCTGAGGCTTTCACAACACAGTCTTTAGCAGCTGCAAAGGAAAGGAAGACAGAGCTGCCAGGTTAGTCCCAGGAAATCCCAAGACACATACTTTCAACATTTGCATTCTTATTTACATAAATTTGTATGTTCCCTTCAAAAGGCGCTGATTCCAATTATGTAAGATGAAACACTCAATTCCTCTTTATCTAAGGGTGGATAGCCCCATGTTCTAGGCTTGTTCATCGGCTACCCAGTGATTTCTCTGGCTTCTCCCTCTCTGCTGCAGGCTTTCCTTCCCTTATTCCTATCCTCTAATCACAACCATAAAGGAAAATAATTATTATTTACTTGTAATATTTGAGTTGGCTCCAACATACTTTTTTTTTCCTACTATTAGCTCACATGGGACTCCTATGTTTTCCAATTGGATTTTCACAAGACCCTCCCTCCTCCCCTACACCCCTCTCCCTAGCAAGGAAATGCTGGTCCCTGATTCAGTTTGGGGCATCATAGTTTGGATGAGAAAAGTCCCATCTGAGTCCAGCTTTTAGCCTTACACTCAAAAGAACATTTCTTAGTGGTAAGGAAGAAAACTTGGATTTGGGGCAGACTAACCATAGATTCCAACTATCCACCCCAAATACTGCCTTCCATGGACTCCTATCATTGAAGGCTGACTCTACTCATATTTTCAGTGCCATTTCTGCCCTCCAGGTGCATGGATATCAGAGCTGATTGCAAAATCAATTAATTAGAGTAATTGACAGAAAGGATATTACGCCTAGAAGCCAGAGCTATGAGAAAAGAGTTTCCTTTGGGAGATATCTCACTCAGCTCATGACAGTCCTGGTGACAGGGTACAGAAGACCTACTTGCTAACTCTGAGAATCACAGAGCAGTACCACTGGGCCAAGAATGGTCACACAGTACTAGATTCACTTATATTCTCAGAAAAGCACCCCCAAAAGTCACTCCCTAACTTTTTTTTTTGTGTGTGTGTGTGTTGGAGTCTCACTCTGTTGCCCAGACTGGAGTGCAGTGGCCGCTCCCAGCCACCGCAGCCTCGACCCGCTGGGCTCCGGTGATCCTTCCGCCTCAGCCTTCCAAGTAGCTGGAACTACAGTCGCACGCTACCACGCGCAGCTAATTTTTGATTTATTGTAGAGATGAGGTCTCGCCAAGTTGCCCAGGTGGGTCTCGAACCCACGGGGTCAGGCAATCCACTCACCTCAGCCTCCCAAAGGCGCGGGATAACAGGCTGAGCCACCGAGCCCGGCTTTTGCTGTCCCCTGTGTTCCTCAGGTCTAGGACACTGGTGAGTAAACTCAGGACCCCCTATTGCAATGAAACGAAACTTAGTCAAAAGAGAAAAAGAGACCCTTCGGGGCTTCATTGACTTCTGACCTCAGCCTTTGAAATGGCTTTTCTCTGATTCCCCTGACAAAGCGGTGGTCTATTTAGAGCCTACATAAACAAAGTCAAAATACCCAGGGCTGGAGGGGTCGGCAGTGGGAATGAGGCAGTGTGTTAGAACTGCCAACACATTTTGTGACATGCAGGGCGTTTTTTGTTGTTGGTTGGCGGGTTTAATCTTTGGGCCAAATGATATCCTCTCACTTGGAACTGAAGTCAGCAAGGGGAAATGCAGACCTCACTGAACACAGAATACAGAAAGAGGGTCCCAAGAAGCCTGGGCTGCTTCTGCTCTGTTCCGCCTGCACAATGTCAACCCTCAATGACAGCGCGGATGGAGGCTCTGGTTCACTGGGGGGATTTCACACTTTGCACACAGCTGCCTTGGCAGGACTGGCAGCCGTGGTTAAATTACCAGGAATTAGCAGGGAAAATTGAGTCATTTCCTTCGAACACTGCAAAAAGAATCCTGATTCTGCCCACACATATCTATAACTTGAAGAGAGCTCCATTTAAAGAGTTTTTGTTTATTTTTGGCTTTTCCTGGCAGTGACTGTTGCATCCTAGATGCTGGGTGGTATGTGGTCCAGAGATGCCCTGCAGTAGCAAAGGACAGGAAGGTGATGTGGACTCCAGGGGCATCTTGGGGCTGCTGTCAAGGTGGCCTGGAAAGGAAGCTTGATCTACTCACCAGAGTTTTGTTTCACTTTCTGAAATACAACTTTCCTGTCCCATTTCTTGGGCTAAGCAAATTGGGGGTGTGGTTTCGCTATACTTACCAGTGAGTTTTTCATTGATTCATCGATCCATTACATTTGCATAACTCCTGAGTGCTTAGATACATTGTGAGCAAAATAGGTGAAAAATCCTCGCTCTTGTGGATTTATTTTAAATTATTTAATACTTGTGACAGCCCCATGCGGTAGGTACTCTTATGATGTTCTTTTTATAGGGGACCTGTTCAAGTCACACAGCCAGTGAATGGAAAACCTGGGATTTGAACCCAGGCAGGCTGGCCTTAGAGAGCTCCTAGTCTCCCCATGGGCTCTGTACTCTCTGGTGGGACTGATGGCTGTGATTGCAGGTGGACAGCAGCAATAGTTCAGGCATTAACCTGTAATTTCTAGAGGTAAAGTCTTTCATTCCACAAGATAATTTAAATGATAAATATTTAGAGTCTGTTGTGGCTGAATTTCACACTAAGATGTCAGTAATTAAAAGCATCCTCAGTCAGGCACAGTGGCTCATGCCTATAATCCCAGAATTTTGGGAGGCAGAGGTGAAAGAATTGCCTGAGCCTAGGGGTTCAAGACCAGCCTGGGCAACTTGGTGAGACCATGTCTCTGCAATAAATAAAAAATTTAGCCAGGTGTGGTGGTGTGTACCTGTGGTTCAAGTTATTTGGAAGACTGAAGCAGAAGGATCACCAGAGCCCAGGAGGTCAAGGCTGCAGTGGCTATGATCATGCCACTGCACTACAGCCTGGACAACATGTGAGACTCTGACTCAAAAAATAATTTTAAAAAATAATAAAAGCATCATCTTTCCTTTTAACAAGTTCTCATAAGCAGGGGAAGGTGAATCAAAGAGCTGAGAGACTCAAAGACTGAAGGAAGGTGGGAAGGATGATTTTGGGATGGAGGTGGAGGCCAGGACCTCTCAGATCAACAGTTCTCAGGCTTAACATTTTGCCAAGGGCAAGTTCTGCTAGGACCAACCAAATAGTTCAAGTTTGGGGTTTTGTCAGTCACTTTTATGAGATCAGTGTGGTTACTTCACCCAAAGAGCTTAAGACAAAAAGAAGTAAGAGTCAATTGGCTCAAGTCACAGTGTTCAACAAGAAGTGGATTCCTTCTTACTTTGCCAACTGGCTTCTCAATCAGAGGGCTTGGAAAGCACACTGGAGTGATGCTGCTGTACACAGAAGGCCTCCATTGCTGTTCCTGCAAGAAAGGAAACACACACAGAGAGATTTCAGAAATGAAGCTGGCTTTCCCGCTGCTCACAACAGTGCCTCAAGCACTTAAGCTCAATGGCTGTCACTTGGAATGGCCGAGTCAGCATCTTTGCATGGCCTCTTCAGTTTGCAGCCTGTGCAAACCCATTTAACTTTGTCCAAGGACACCATTTTGAAGGAATTCATAATTTCAGAGTATCCTCAACTTCATCTGTTAAGGTACCTTTCAAGAACATAGACTATGCAAATCTCTTTTTAAAAGAAAATAACTTTCCTAATATGTCATTGTATAGAAACAATGACCTCATGTAACCCTCTAGCTTTCAAATCTTTGACTCTATATGAGATAATTTCTGAAATTCTCCACCTGCTACTCACAGCCCTCCCAAGAGCCCATACTTACTCTTTCAGTTTTGACTCTAATCTGACCCATAATTTACCCTAAATCTCACGCCACATGGAACAATGTGTTTTTCATGAACAATCTCCAATGTCTGCCTTTCTTTTGCTATTCCAGATTCCTAAAACAGTCTTTCTTCAATATCTGCCTGCAAATTCCTACCTGTCCTTTAAAGACCAGTTCAAATTTCCCAGGAAATATTTCACTATTTTTCTAACTAGAGTCAGAAAAAAATTCTTCCCTACCACAGAGTCCCATGGTACTATTATTAACTATGGCTTAAATGTGTTCCCTGAAAGTACTGGAAATTTAATTGCTATTGTAACAATGCTAAGGTGGGGCCTTTAATAGACTGATGCTATTATCAGAGAGTAGAGTAGACTCCTAATAAAATAATACATTCAGCTCCCATTTTCTCCCTGGCTTGGTTACTCCTTTCCCCTCTCACCTTCTACCAGGGGAGGACCCTTGCCAAATGCCAGCACTTAGACTGAGCAGCCTCCAGAACCACAAGGCCAATACATCTCTTTTCTGTGTAAGTTACCCAATCTGTGCTATTTTGTTACAGCAGCATAAAGTGGGGTAAGGCAGCATGCTTGGTCCTGTCTGCTGGGAATGTGAGCTACTGAAGACAGGGCTCATGTCAAGGTTATCTTCTATCCTTCACAATCTAGTTCTGGTCTTATACAATATAGGTGCTCTTCTTTTAATCAGAGTGCATTTTACTCTTGTCAGCTAAATCATTTTCTTTATGTCTTTATTCATTTCCAAAACACCTCATGAAACCCTGCCCTCTCCAATCTCAGCCCCAATCTACACACATTTTTCACCCTCTCTTTTAAATCTTGTTAGAGGAGACATCAAGAGACTTTGATTGATTGAAATCAGACAAATTGAAAACAAACAAATTCTGGGTTCGGTGGCTCAGCCTGTAATCCCAGCACTTTGGGGGCTGAGGCGAGTGGATTGCCTGAGCCCGCGGGTTCGAGACCCACCTGGGCAACTTAGCAAGACCTCATCTCTACAATAAATAAATAAATAAATAAATAAATAAATAAATAAATAAATTAGCTGGGTGTGGTAGTGCATGCCTGTAGTTCCAGCTACTTGGAAGGCTGAGGCAGAAGGATCACTGGAGCCCAGCAGGTCGAGGCTATGGTGGCCGGGAGCATGACACTGCACTCCAGTCTGGGTGACAGAGTGAGACTCCAACTCAAAAAGAAAAGCAACAAAGAAAACAAACAAACAACCATAATGGTAGGTACCAATAAGCCTCATAACACGAAAATAAGCTTTAAGAATGAATCAGCAAGTACTCACCCATCCCCACCCCCTGCTGTCCATTAATCGGCCGTTACTTGAGAAGATTTTTCAGTGGTCTTACCAAGGAATGTAGTATGACCCTCTGGAACCTCCACCCCTGCTGTTACTAATTATCGTACCCCTCTCCCCAAGGCAAATTACTTGTACTCTCAATGAGGGTGGCCCTATCTGCAAATGTGGTTTATATTATTTACACACATCTCACAGGGTATTTTGCGACTACTTGCAATGATATCTGCTGTCTAGAAAGGCAAGGCATAATTCTTGGGGAAGAGATCCTGTGGTTCACCCTCAGGAGAAGCCATTCAAACC
Source organism: Tarsius wallacei (assembly GCA_963574415.1). Lineage (NCBI taxonomy): Eukaryota > Metazoa > Chordata > Mammalia > Primates > Tarsiidae > Tarsius > Tarsius wallacei. The sequence continues at coordinate 16,847 of CAUYQG010144405.1, read as the reverse complement.
TCTGACTTCTTCCCAGGGTCTGAAAGCAAGGGTTATGGTTGAATTCCGAGAGATGTGGATTTCTGTCCATGAGGAGTTAAGTGAGACCAGCAACTCATTTCACAGGTCATGTTCCAGCCATCAAAGTGTAATTACTATCAAACCCCACTGGCATGGGTCCCAACCGCATTAGTGAACGCATGAATGAAAGTTCCAAAGGATCCCATTACCTACTCTCACCTTCCACAGATAAAAAGACAGCGAATGGCACCAGAGGAAAGGCCCCCAAAAATCAGCTTGAGACGGCAAATTTTTTTAATAACTGCAAATAACCATTTCAGTATTGATGATTGGGAAACATGATTCTGTTTTAAGGAAGTCCATCTGCAGAAGCAGGAGATGAATCTGGAGAATTCTGCCTTCACACGGTCTCCTCTAGTTGCTATGGCAACGTGCAACTAGCTTTTTCAGGGTGTGATGTAGTCTGGTTTTCCTTAGACCAAACCTTCCCTTGATACATTTGCATTGGGTACACTTAAGACCAAAACAACCCGGCAGTTGCAAAGCATAGATTTCTTACCTATAAATTATTTGTTTGGTGGGAAAGTATGATTCTGAACCACACATACAAGGGAACTTTGGAAACAATAGTTTCATATGCAAAACACAGAGAAGTGATGGGCATATAGAGATTATTAGATGACATATCCCTTGACCTATCCCTCGTCCTCATTTCAGGGCTCTCCCCACAGGGTTTTGTCATGGTTGTCTGGGTGACTGTTGTTCTACACAAACTTGCCATTTGCTGAATATGGGGGTGCGGGGGCTGAGGACAAACTAGGAATAAGGGTAGTAGCAAAGAATTTGAGAAGAGCTGTCAGAGCCTCAGGCAAATCAGCCATCCTTTCCAAATCTCTAGGAAAGGAGGGCAATTATTATCCCCTTATCTTCTTCCCAGAATAACTTCAGAGCCCTCCAGAAAGCTACAGAACTTCCCAGAGGTTTCCATAGGAAAAGCACCTCATCTGAGACTGGACTTGTAAAAGGAGACCAGAGACGTTGTTAAGGCCTTGAATTGTAATGATTACCCTTGATGTTTATCCCGGTGCCTGAAATATAAGAGCAACTTCCGGTGCAAAAGAAAAGAGATAACCTAGGTTTGAGGAGGAAAGGTGTGGGGGTGGTCCTGCAGGCTCGGCCAGTTGAGTGAGCAGTGGGATCAGTCCATATGGCATCTGCTAAACTGCGTCCCCATGCAGCTCAGATGACCAAATGACCCTGATGACTCTGAAGGAAAGAATGCATGCTCTCTCAGAGAGCTTGATCTGATACTCCATACACAACAAGGATGCTCGTGTTGGTCCACTGCCTGCCTCTCCCTACACCTCCAGCCTAGGACCAGTGTGCTCTGTTTTGAGACGGAAGCAGATTCTAGCTTCAGGTCTGTTCTCCTCTCTCCCACCTCACCATCTCTCATTATTTACCAGGACCAAAAGTAACAGTCCTATGTGTCTGTGCGGCATCTTCAGAGAACTGTTGATAAGGCACTTTGGTTGGCCCTCACTCTGCTGAAAAGCCGTGAGCTGTTTCTGGGTTTTAGGATATCCAGAGAATGGTGATCTTTCAAACAGCAGGAACAGAGGAAGGAGAAATTTCCTGAAACGGGGTATGTGGTGTAGTTCGGCACATGCCTGGCCCCTGCTCTCTCTGGCTCCCCAGCCAGTCTGTTGAGGTCAACCAACCGGGATCTGAGCTTACCCCACCCGTCCCAGCTGGAGTTCCTTCCCTGGAGGGGTCAGGCACACAGATGCTGAGGCGGGGTGGCCTTGGGAAGGGAGGAGACCTGGGTGGAGGACAGCGCGATGCTGACTCACTCAGACCTAACTAGACTTCCTCCACTTGTCCACACTCCAGTACGGCTTCTGGTGAACTTGAGTAAACTGTGCACACTGCCACATCTTCCTCCCTCCTTTTGAGCTGATATCGTAGCCTGTGAGCAGGGAGGTCACAGGAGAACACACTCAAAGGCATCTGGTTTGTAAGTTTCCCAGGCAAGACCCTGCGGAGCCTGAGCTGTTCATCCAGGCTGCAGCACCTCACTGGCACCCAATTCCCTGAAACACTCTGTTATGTTTGTGCATTTAAATGTCCATTTCCTGGATGGTTTCCATGCTGACTTTTTAAAATGTCCCTAGTGGGTTACCCTCCTTCCCTGAGCTTTGTGCATCTTCAGTACCGCCAGGCTACCATTACGAGGAACATCAGGACATGCAGTGTTGAAACACCCTGCAATCCCAGATACAGGCTCTTTCCCGTCACCCTGCTCACATGCCTCTGAGTCTCCTACCAGCCTGTATCCAAATGCATGCATGTTTAGCCAGGCATCACTTTGAAAACTTAAAATAAATAGTTTGATTTTTAATTATTATGGGTACCTAATGGGGTACATATTCGTGGTGTACGTGTGCTGTTCTGATACAAGCATGAGTACAGGACTCCCAGAAGGGCAGTTGAGGCACCCATCACCTCAAGCATTGATCTTTAGAACACCACTTTGTATCAACCTCTTCAAACTCTCGTATCCACCGCATCATACATTACATGTTTTGTGTTGTTACATAGTTTCTAGATTTATAATATTCAATAACTACACAATGCTCCATCAACATGATAGAGTATAATTAATTAAATATCTTTATACATATTTTTATTATTTCCATTTTTTCCAGTAATTAAATATACTTTTTTTTGGTCTTTTGAGTCATTTCTTTAGAATATATTTTCAGGAGATTAGGATTCCTAGGCCAAAAAAATTGACATTTTTGTGGCTCTTTGTATTTACTATATATTTATTTCAAAAGGATTAGACTGGTTCACACAGCTATCTCTTATATATAATATACATACATATGTATGTATATACACACCCAACAACTCTTTGTTTTTCTTAACAACAAACCACTGAGCAACATGTCATGATTAACCTCATATTTATAGCTGAAGATACAAAGGGCCACAGAGGTTAAGTAACTCAGTGTCAGATGACCAATGTCCCTTTTATGAGTTTCATTGGCTTCAAGTGCCTGTATCCAATATGTTCTTGGTTTCAATGAGTAATTGCTGACTATGTCTCTGTCCTGTAATTTCTTCTGCTTGTGTCACAGTGAAACAACAAGTTTGAAATCAGAAATATGTCGGGTCTATAGCTTACTAGCTTTGAGACCTGGAGTATGTTAATGAACCTTGCTAAGCCTCAGTTTCCCCAGATGTCAAATGAGATGATAACTTATCACAGGCTTGTTTGGAGGATTTAAATTAAAGTTCGCCTCAGCAAAGAAACTTACATGATAAGTGCTCTTATTACTTTTCATGTTAATAGAAAATATTTTCTTGTTATTCTTCCTTGGTGCCTCTTCATAGTAAAATAGTAGGTATCTATGAATCTCAATTGTAATTTAATAGAATTCCTACCCTGTTGTCAATCAGCAAATTATTCTCTGACTATTGTAACTTAGTTCTTTGCTACGTTTATAAGAATTTTTATATAAGATATTTATTTATAAGATAAGTAACAAAAGTTCATTAAAGTGCAAAATAAAATAATAAAAACTATAAAATGTACAAAATTGATTATTTAGAGGTTTTATTAAATACATTTAAATAGGCATGTTTATTTTTAAATTTTAAACATATTCAGTATTATAAATCACAATTATAAATTTTACTCACTTAAAATGAAACACAAAGTTTCTGAAACAATCAACTATTTTAAATGTTTTTAAAAAATAATCAATTGTGAGATAATAGAATAAGCATAGATTTATAAAAGTGCTTATGAAATACACTGCTGTCTGCTTCCAAGGGCTTCGTCCGCAAGGTCATGATACAGTGGAAAGCACATTAGCTTCCCCCTCTGAAGACCTAGATTTGAAAACTGGCTTTGATACTTACTTGACATGTAACCTCCTGTGGGCTCATTCATTCAGCAACAGAAAGTACAGCATATAATTTACTTTTTTAAAAAGAAGATGCATGAAGGCAATGTATCTGAAAACATTCGATCAACAATCTTTATACTTCTCTCAGGAATGTCAAAACCAAGATGTGGGAGTGCACCCCCCCAGCAGTCCATTCCCTGGTAAGACAGGAACTCTGAATTCAGTGGGGAGCTGCTTAGACCTGCAGCAAACTTGGGGAAAGGTGCACATCATGAGCGAAAATACGTCCCCCTCAAATTCACATGCTGAAGTTCTAACCCCTGGTATCTCAAAATATGACTGTTTGGAGGTAGGGTCTTTAAAGAGGTGATTAAGTTAAAAAGAGGGCATGGGATGAACCCTTATCCAAAATGACCGATGTCTTTGTGAGAAGAGGAGATTAGAATTGCACACACGCACAGAGAAAAGACCATGTGAAGACACAGGGGAAAGCCCTGTATCCTAGACTTCCAGTCTTCAGAAATGGGAGGAACAGAATTTCTGTTGTTTAGGCCACCAAGTCTGTGGTACTCTAGTATGGCACCCCTAGCCAACAAATACAAAGCTTCCTAAACAAAAACAAAGCCTCGATATCTGTGGAAAGGACTTTGAGGGCAGCAGGCGGGGTGGAAAAGGTTTTTGATGGACTGGGCAGAGGGTGCTGCCAGGACTGTGAGAAGCAGCGGCTGATGTGTGTATGGGCAGGTTCTAAGGCAGGACTAGGCAGGCACGGGCATCTCCAGGGGAGTAGGATGCTCCCTCAGGACTAGTGGCGGGGAGGTCAACACAAATGTTTAAGAAGAGGGGTAAATGTTAAAGACAAAGGTAGGCAGAAGATGCAGTGGGAGCAAAGGGGGGCTTGCCCACCACAGCCAGAAGAGGACTCACCTGCTGCCTGGAAGCTTCCAGGAGGAGGTGATACAGGAGCTGAGTGCAAGAGGACAGAACAAAAGTCAGACAGATGAAGCAGTGGAGTGTTAGGGGAGGGAGTACCTGAAGATAGGAAAAGGGGCTTACGGTGTTCAAGGAAGAAAAGAATCACAAGGGAAAGGAAAGAGGCATGGAGGAAAAAGACGTGCTGAGTTTTTCTGGGAACCACAAACACTTGGGTGCTGTTAGATCTCACAGAATGACACTAGGATGGCGCAAGACAGTGCAGAAAGAACGGGAGGAGCTGTGTGATCCTTCTAACAATGTCTAAGGGAGTTACTCGGCATGCAGAGGGGCGGATGCCTGTGGGGAAGGGCTAGAAGCTTAGCCACTAGACCACCAGTGCCACAGCCAGGAAGGAACGGCTAACACTTGGAGGTCTGCGCTGGCAATGTCACAGAACGACTGGAGAAGGAGAAGCAGATGGAAGAGACAGCACACAGTGAAACACATCAGAGCTCATCCATTGGCTGGAAGTGCAGATGGAGCCAGAAACAGGTCCTGTCAGGTTTCTAGGAAAGGGGGGAGAGAGGAGGAGACAGGGAGCACAGACTCTTGCTGGGGTGACAAGGGAAGGGATGGCGTGGGAAGAGTGCAGAGGGCTCTAGGAGGGACAGAGTGCTGGGCTGGGCAGGACTTGGCACCAAAGGCACAAAGAGCCCTCGTACCTTGGAGCTCTGCTTTCCAGTGGGTCCTTCCTTGGGTGAATGTCACACCACATTTTGGCTTAACCTTGGCTTCCCATTTCAACCTGAACCTTTTGCTACAGTCAATACACCATGCCGCTTACACGCACACACAAGGCTTCTGGATCCCTTGGTTCCTTCTCACACCCGTCTCCCCTTCTTATCCATCTGGCTCCACCAGTCACCACGCGCAGGAACTTGGGCAGGTTGCTGCATCTTTCCAAACCTTAAACTTCCCCCCACAGCGGATGGAAATCCCGCTGATGCCCTTGGAACAAGGTTGCTGTGTGGATTATGTGAAAGACACACAGTGTGCAGCAGGAAACAGGAACGAAGCTCTCATGCAGACTTGAGGGTGGAGAGGGGTGAGGGTTGGGAATGCAGACGTCTTCACATGAGTGGTCACCCACTCCTGCCTACTTTCCCTCATGAACGTCACTTCTGTGGCCCCCCAGAAATGCTCTCCCTTACTGCTCCCCTCAGATTCATTCTCCACACTGCACCTGAGAGATCTTCTTAAAAATAAACTGAATTGCATGCCCCCCTCTTTCTTCTCTTCCCTCCAAACCAAACTCTTGTGGGTTTCCCACTGCTCTCAGATGCAGACTAAAATTCCATTCTGGGTTGCAGGCCCTTCTTGGCCAGGCCACTTCCTGCCTCTCTGGATTCATAAGGCACCATTTTCCTCCTGCTTTTAGTACCTTGAATATCAGGCTCTCTCCTGGCCCAGGACCTTCCCTCTTGGTATCCCACTTCTCACTCTCCTTTCTCAGTTTATCCCTGCAGTATGCAGCTCAATTCCAATTTCCGCTGGGTTACATTCACCTCCTATGTTTTAATTCTGCAAAGCACTTCTCCCTTGTGACCCCAGCACTATTGCAATTGATTTGGGCATATTTTTGGCACACTTGTTTATATGACTGTTAATAAGAGAGCACATGTCATCTGTCTCCACATTCCCCTGCCCCTTAACCCTAAGCTCCTCAAGGGTCAGGGTCTGTTCTGCTCTTGTTTCCTAGAAATCCCTATACCTGGCACAATGCCCGCATTGTCACTGGCACTCAACACATATTTCTTAAGTAAATAAACACAAAGTCAAATAAACAAATGGATGAATTCTTAAGGCAATTCTTAAAAGAGTGGGGCAGACAAAGAAATTATGATAGGGCTTTCCAAGCACAGGATAAACACACATAGACAGAGAGAAGAGAAGGCAAACTTAGTGGAGTGATTGCAAATTGTCTGAAAGATTGCAGAGTGTTCAGGAGACTGGCGAGGTAGGCAGGGCCAAACCATAAAGGGCCTTAATTACCATGAGGATGTGGGAGAAAAGGGGAACTATTGTAGGCAAGGAGTGTCTGGAATGCCTGCGCGTGCTACAGAAATCACTTGGTGTCATAGTGAAGAATGTATTCAAAGAGTCTGAGGCGAGAGGCCCAGAGGTCAGGCAGGACTCTGGGAGCCAAAGTGAGGTGGTGTTAAGTGGTGTTATCTGAGGATCCAGGGAAGAGGTCAGATTCAGGAAATTCCATCTGTTGCCTCTTCACAGCTAACGGTAGAGCCATCCTAAGGTTGTCTATGACTTGGCTCAGTGAATGCCCTCACCCCATCTCTGCATGGATCCCGATCCAGGTGGAGTTAGTATTGTGTCTTTGTGATCCAAAATAAGAGAAGAACAGAATGGAGGCATCTCCAGAGTTTGGGTGTGGAATGGGAAAGAAAAGGTGTCAACAAAGGCATGAAACCCTGCTCTTGAATTGGAGATGTGTGTCTCACCTGAACTTTTAGAATAAGGCATGCTGTTTTTGTTCTATGGTAAATGATCAAGATATAAATAAATTATAGGAGATACTCTTCTGGGTGCCATTTTGGCAACAGACTGCATTCCTGATAGTTCATTCAAGGCCAACTCCATGTGTGTGTGACCTGCATAATAGACTCAGAAGGGGCCTACACTTGGTATAATGCTACGTTGTTGCCATTTTGATTTCTTAATAACTTTATCTTTGAACTTCATTTTATGAGCAAAGGCGGAAGGGGCCGTGGCAGATGCTTCAAGCAGAGGGGATAACCACGGCTTGCATGTCTGTTGCTCCTTGCCACCCCCTTGCATACTGTGTTTGCAGTGTCCCATGAACACAGAATTCACAGAACCACAATGTGTGGGAGTTCAGAGGGACTCAGAGCAAGTGCAAGGTGAGTATGTTGTGTCTTCAACTGAGTAAACAGGGATGTGACAACCTGAAACCATGTTCTCCATCCGAACCAGAACTCACTTCGAATGCAACATGAGGTCAATGGCGGTATGAAAAACACAAACATCATGTCTGCTTGGGATGAGCAGTTGTGGGACACTGTCAGGGGAGGGCATGGAGCAACATAACGCGTACCTGATCCTAAACCAGGGGACGTGAGGACCATTTGGAGGCCCAAACTTCACTTTCACATAAATTACTCAAGTACCTAATCCTGAATTGTACTCCATATCTTTAAAATAAAATAAAGTTTAAAAAAAAAAAAAACACATATACAACCAACCAAGAAACCCTACTGTATACTTTCTTATTCATGTCACTTTTCTGGATTGGCCACCCACTTCTGCTGAACACAACGACACAGAAGGTAAGGAAAAGACAGGGCAATTCACAGTCCTTTTCCTCTTAGACCTCCTTACTCATCAACAAAACAAAACTAGAAAGTGTTGGCAGGATGCATGTGTATCAACAAGCGGAATAGGAGCTGTTGGGTCAGTTGGGCTGTGTGTCCACAGTTCTAGTAAGAATGAAATACGCAAGTATGTACAAAGTACTGAAAATAAATTATATAATTTCAGTGATTTTGCACATGAATTAAATGCTCTCACATTTACATTTGAAGCTGACATTGCACAATGTAAGGATGAATGATGAAATTCATGATAAAGTTTTAGAATTAATTTTTCCCTACATAGAATGACAACAAATAGTAAATAAAAAATACCATGACTGCCTAAGATGTGAAACTTATACTTGTAGACAAATTTATCTTAATACTCTGGTTCCATGAAAAACTGTACTTGGCACATTGCAGCTCTTTTCCCAAGTCAGAGTTCAGGTGAGAGAGAGAGAGAGAGAGATACACTGGATTTCAAAAATCATCCACAACCATCTGAAAACTTACAAGCTCTATGTGGTCCAAGCACCTTTGAATATGCCAACTATAGGCTCGAGCTAAACTTTGGATTCTGAGATTATACAAACAAAACTTCTGTTCTCAAGGATGAAATCAATTTATATTAGCATAAATTTTATGCAATGCTAAAATAAAAAACAAAAATACTCCTGCATCTCTCATACTCAAATGCAACTATTAAGGAAAAGAAAATAAACCTTTGTCCTCACATCTTCAAGGTGTTCTGTTTCACAGGCAGATGCATTTTACCTAATACTCTTACATCTTTCTTATAGTGACTCTCAGCTGCATTTTTTTCTAACTCATGCAAGACAACCAGCTCTGAACACATAATGTGAAAGATGCTTTAATCAGTCCCCTTTCCTTGAAGCTAAGAGATTGCAGAGGTATTCTAACATTTCTGAGTATATATAGTAATAACATTTCCTAACAACATAGGTCTTAATTATTCTTCCTAAATATTTCTGTATTACTAGACATTAAGCGAGGGTCACTGGCAGATGACATACCAAGTGGAGTGGTAATCTACAGGCATAATTCTCCCAGAGAGTAGACAGGCAGTTCCATTTCAAGTGCAAAGGTTAAAAGTGCCCCACCCATTGACTGCCTACATGTGAACTTTCTTTTCCAAGGAAGAGACATTCATTCTGTGATTAATAATTTAGCAAAGGGCTTAGTGTATAAAATTCCCAGGGAGAGATGGCATATTGGTTTTAATTCACAATAAGATGGAAGGTGGTTGAGGGATCATAATCTCTTAAAATCAGATTTTGATAGAAAATAGAGCAGAGAGCAGTGACTAATGACTGCAACTGAAGTAAGGGCAAGGGAGGCACCCAAAGTTTTATCTGCCCTGTGGCTGGATTTTGACCTTCCCTGAGTTCAGTGATTTATGCACCCAAAGCCAAAAGCTGCCTTCCTTATTTTAATCTGCCACCTAATGGAGCAAAAAAAGTAAACATTCCTAAAAATACCATCTACATTGCAGACCCAGCACCATGTAATCTATAGTATTTTAGGTATTTAATTGTGATTATGGTTCTAATTCTCAGGAGCAGGAATAGTGTTTTACAAAAGCAATTACTAACCCTTCCTGATGATAGGGGGGCACTCCCTGAGCTGGACTTTAGAGCAAGACCAGAGGTGACTCCTGTGTGGACATGTCCAGGGCAGCACCTGCTGTAGGGTTCAAAGCACAGCACTGTGTGTTCATCTCACTTCTCAATCAGCTGTTTCATTTTCCTTATTAGAAAGTGTGGTCCTTTATCCAAACTTCATTCAGACTGAAGAGCACAGAATTTTGTATCGGAAGCTCGGGGTTTGAGACCATTCTCCTTTTTGATTCCTTAAAGAGGAAGCAAGGACACTACTACCACTTTTCTTATCTGCCCCACCCACATCACTGTTTTATTAGAAATGGCCACTCTGGTCAGACACAGTGACAGAGACAATCTTGATATGGTCTTTCATTCTCAAAGCAGTGAAAAACTTGAGCACATCTTACAAACTAGAATCTATAAAGCACCACACAAATGTTGGCTTCTCTCCCTCTCAAAAAAGAATCTATAGCAATATATACTTCAGTGGAGAGAATGCATGCAAAAGACATTTTTATTTGAAATTTCATTATGAAATAAAAAGTAGACATAAGGCATGTTTCAGAAGTCATCTCTGCCTCATGTCCCTTGGTAGGACTGACCTTTCTCTAACTTCTCCAAGCAAGACAGTTGGTGGCTTCCCAGACCTCTCAGGCCAAGGAGGACAGAATTCTCTCCTGCTAAACAATCTGGGGCCAACCAAGACCCCATCCTGGTGGAAACTTCTGTACCTCTGCTTAGTCATTACCCAAAGAAAGCCCCTATCTTGATTTCTAAAACAAGTTTTCCCCCCACCCTGTTCTTGAACTTCATATAAATGAAATTACACAGAATGTATTCTTTTAAATCTGCATTCTTTCCCTCAACATTATGTTTGGAGATTCATCATGCCATTGTATATAGCTATCGTTCATACTTTGATTGCTGCATGGTATTTCATTGTGTGAATATACCACAATTTATCTATTTTACTGTTGATGGACACTTGAATTGCTTTTATTTTGAGACTATTACAAATAACATTGCTATGAACATCTTTGTCCATACCTTTGGTACACATATTTATTTTTTCCTTTCGGATTTATATGGGAATAGAATTGTTAGATTATAGACTGCATATATTCAACTTTAGTAGACAATGCTAATAGTTTTTCAAAGAGGTTGTACCAACCAACACTCCATCAAATTTATACTACCTCCAGCAGTATCTTGTAATACATTTCTTTTTCTCCTTATATTAACCAGAGCTATATTCTGTTGCTTGCAAATAAGAATCTCACAAGACATGTGAAAAATCTGCAGGCTGAGAATAGCAAGAAAAGAAGGCCCTGAGGACTTGTAAGAACCTTGCATTGACAACTTATCAAGCAAATACTGTGTCTGCCATGTGTTTACACACACACACACACACACACACACACACACCTAGATAGATGACAGATAGATAACAGAAAGATTAGATAGATAGATAGATAGATAGATAGATAGATAGATAGATAGATGGATAGATAGATAGATAGATAGGTAAATAGATATCCCGAAATACTCTTAATCTTTCTTGCTTACCAGTGATACATGAGCTGCTGTGTTGGGCAAAATAGGTACGGTTAACACTTATTAGATTAAGAAACTAACATTTAATAAGTTGTCATAACTTGGATAAAATCAATTATAACTAATGACAAAGCAAGACTTTCTGGCTCTAAAGAAGCTTTTCACCAATACGCCACATTGACATCTTTTCTTTTTAAAGCCCAGAAAAGAGTTGATTCATTTACAAAGAGATGATTCTGTTGACTTCAAGTAACATCAAGCAGCACCACCATGTTTCAGGGTTCTTTATTTTTCCCAGTGTCTGTGTAGAGCATCCTAGGCAAAATGGTAGATGTGTCATGAGAAAGACAGAATGTTCTAGGGAGTGGAGAGCATGACAAATTGTTTGTGAATATTCATCATTTACTGGCGGCTACTGATGCTGCATTCCAACTCAGCTAAAACAGAGTCTTGGGTAATGAGGGTAACCCATAATCATAAAATACCTTGTATCCCTAAAACATTACAGGTCAAAATGTCACTGGGTCACAAAGAACAGTATGTCTTTTTACCATCTACCTTTAAGTCTCTTTCTTTAAAAGATACTGTATTTTGAGGGTGAAGAGTAGAAAAGAAATATACTTTTTTTGTTTTATTTCATTCTTACAGATAAATACTAAATTTGAGTCAACTTAACAAAATATTGTACAAATTTAACCTATAAGAATCTTACAGGTTATAAGGTTGATGCATTTTGGGTGGTTGGTTAATGTGGAAAAGTGTATCTCCTTGTTACTATTGTTATGCTATTTTTTTTTTTTAACGTTTGGTTGGTATAAATTGTTACTGGTTCATGGTCCCTGATAAATGTTCAGGGACACTTTATTCAAATAAAGAAGATCCCTTCCTTGGATAAAATTTTCCTCAATTTTCTTTTTCAGTTTCTGTGATTTTAAAACATAGATAACATAAAAAGATATATATATATATCTTTTATAGATATATAAAACATAGATAATATAAAAAGATACATATATCTTTTTATAGATATATATATATTTTTTTAAACTGACTAGAGTTAGCACACACTAAGGTCATTTTTGTATATTATGTAGCTATACCTGTAAAATCAAGTCACATCAAAAAGCAACATTGGAATCCACTTGGAAATCAGTAGTAACAATCAACCCCTAAGAAAGGACTTCCCCTGGCCAAATACAAGAGGGTAAAGTAGGCAATAAGAGTTGAAATATTTTCTCTTTGCAGCTTATTTAATTTCATTGTTTCATAAACCGATTCTATTTTGAAAACATCTCTCTAAAAATTACCATTGAGCAGACAGTGACAGTATCATCTGCTGCCTGCTGCTTCTAATTTACAAGATATTGCTAGATGCAAATTGTATCATTAATCAGCCTTAAAGAGAAGTGATAGCTGTGCCCTCTGTCCAAATGCAAAGCTAATTTTTGGCATTAGTCATTTCTATTTTTGCAGCTTAGGCTGACTTGAGGATTTAGCAGTCACACACAACCCAGCTGCTACTCCAAGTATGTGGGCAGCGACACCTTCCTGAACAACAACAGGTGAGCCTGAACACCTTCATGAACTGCATCCTCAGTCATATTTATGGGCAGAAAGATGCCTTCCCACTGTCAGGGAAAGGCAGCCTCTCCTGGAGCGGGACAGGCAGATGCAAAGTCCACCTGTGGAACACCAGGGACACGTACACCCAGTAGTTCAAGCTACATTCCTTACAATCGCCAGAACTCTGAATGCACAGTTGACTATCTTTGAGTCATACATTTTAAAAGATGACTTCTAAGTCATGAAAATGCACTTGACAGCCAAAGACAAATTGAGGTAGAATTAAACTCTTGATGAAAAACAACTAATTTAGGCGCTGAAATTTTTTTAAAAACCCAGCTAAGAAACTCAGAGGATGAGTCACCACTGCAGGTTTGGAACCTGGTTATTTAGGTGTCTTCACCTGCCAAAGGGGTCTCCAACCCAGTGCTTAGTTTCCCTGAATCACCTGCATTTTAACTCCTATTCCCCAGTGTAGGTTTCAATGGCTTTTCTTGTCTTAAACTCTTAGAGAAAACTTAAAATACAAAGAAAACATGGCAATACAGCTATTCTATTCTTCTTAGGATTCTTTTTTGGTTTTAGGATTTACCTTTTAATATTAGTATATGCATATAAATAGTAAAAAAAAAGGAAAGAAAAACAAAAGTTGACATACTTTATCATTCTGTCCGGTCTATATCTAGATTCTACTTGACCCTGGAATGATAAGAATTTAGGACTTCTAGTCTTGACCACCAGATGAATGAAAGCGTAACAAAAACCATGATGACAGAATTTGTAGAGTAAGGAAGAGCTGTTTTACCAACTGGTATCCAGGAGACTCCCCCCTGCTCTTTGGGTGAACTTGAACTCTAGTCTCTGTGAAACCTATTTGTTTTGGCTGGAATTCAGAGTCTAGTTCATGTCACTGTAAGTTTTACGATTAACCAGGAATTCAGTTTAATATTAAACCTTACAGTAAACAGAGAGGATTGAGTTGCTTGCTTATTGTCTATGGGAGCAGCCACATATTGGAAATGTAGTCATGCATTGTGTCAACTTAGTAAAACTCATGCTGCAGATGCAGTTGTTTGTTTACCCACCTTGTGCAATCCTTGATACCAGTGCAATGGATGTGTCCTGACCTAGAAGTTCTGGCGCCCTCTGAGAGTGATGCTGATTTGCCAGTAGGCTACATCCAAAGTCATTGTAAGCTGAGACTGTGCCCATTTGCTTCAGTCCCCTAAAGTTAAACGAGGAGATGCTCAAACAACAGAAGGTCCCTCTTCTTCATAAGCAGAAGCCTCATCAAAGGACCATGACTTCAGTTTCACATGTAAATGCTGAGCACTGATTCTCTCTGGATAGAATTCCATGGGTGCAAAGATTCCCTTTCACTCACTGCTGTATCCCAGCTCCTCCCATACCTCCTTGCATAAAACAAGTGACAGTGAACATATTTTTGAGTCTTTGTTGCTGGGTTGTGTTCTGTGTGCACTACTAGTATTTTCTACATTTTTAAAATTAATGAACATGTATTTATAATAATGAAAAAGAATGCTGTTTCTACAACACTTAAAATCCGACTTCTACTTGTATGAGCCAATTTGTCCATTAGTTTATCCAGAAATTAAAACTTTAAAAATCTGAGCGGAATAGGAAATGTCTAGTGGTTTTCTGGCACTCCTGCTTGTACAACCACTTTCTGTAGACATCTCCTCCAAGTAGCAGGGTGAATTTATGAAACTGGGCCTGTTGACGCTATGTTCAACCCCCCTGCCGAGTCTGAGTGTTTGAGGTCAGTAACTGAGTACATGTGATGGCATTTCCTTCATAATAAGATAAAAAAAGTCAGAATCTGTTGTCTTTAGGAGACGGGAGCACTTGTTTGTCTTGCTTAATGGGCCTCAGAGGTCAGATCTACATGGACATCTCTGTTGGGAAAGACGGGTTCTGCTGGAAACATAGCATAATAGCTTGAGCTCCTGTAACCTCCCATAACCCAGTGGTGCATATGTGGCACTCAGTTAAGGTAGTGAGCTTTAGGGGCTCAACATATATTTCTTTTTTTTTTTTCTTTATTTTTAAAAATGTTTCATAGAGATGAAGTCTCGCTATGTTGCCCAGGCTGGTCCCGAACTCCTGGAGTGGTGGTGCATACCTGCAGTTCCAGCTGCTTAGTGAGGCTGAGGCAGGTCAAGCCCTGCAGGTCGAGACTGTGGTGGACGCACTCCAGCCTGGGTGACAGAGTAAGACTCTGGCTCAAAAAACAAAACGTCACCACGGCCCACTCAGGAGCGTCCGGGATTGTCGCCAAAGCTGGCAGGATCCTTGCAACAGGCCTCTCAAGACAGACCCTCTGCCCTTCTCTGATAATGCAGACTGCCCTGCCCCCATCCCCCTTCCCCATCCGCCCTCCTTCTGGAACACCGTTCCCATGTTCCTGGGCTTGGGTGGGGTCACCCGTTGGCCACCACTGACTGGGGCCTGCCAGCAGGGGCATCAAAGCCTGGGTCCCATGCCCTCTTGCCTGCCGGGCCTAGCTCCAAGCCTGGGACCAGCATACCCAGGTCTGTGGAAAGACTAAATGACCACAAGTGTCTCTCAGCGCCCGCCATGTGCCTGGTCACAGAATCCCAGAGTGGCAGAGGGCGTACCTTAGATGATTCAGCGAGGGGGAAGCAGGATTTCGTTCACCCCCTTGCCCCGATGGGAAGGCTGAGGCGAGGAAAGGGAAGCGACTTCCCCAGAGGCAGCCTGACTCTTCTGCCAAGGGTGGGAAGGAAGGGGTCCCGGGCCACGTCTGCACCCCGGGTCCTCGCCCCCACAGCCCGAGACTTGCCTTGCAGCCCATATGCCCACTCCCCACCAGGCTGGCTTCCAGGTGAGGGAGAAGGAAGCTTCCTTCCTCCGCTCCTTCCTCCTCCTCCTCTTCTCCCTCTGTCTCTCTCTGTGTCTTTCTCGCGTTATGTGTCTGTCTCTGTGCCTGTCTCTCTGTCTCTTTTTCTGTCTCTGTCTCTCTCTCTCTCTCTCTCTGTCTTCTCCTTGTCGCTCTCTGTCTCTGTGTGTGTGTGTGTCTCTCTCTCTCTCCTCTCTGTCTCTCTTTCTCTGTCTCTCTCCTCTCTCTGTCACTTTTTCTCTGTCTTCTGTCTCTTTCCTCTCTCTCCATCTCTCACCTCTCTCTGTCTCTGTGTCTCTCTCTGTGTGTTTCTCTCTGTCTCTCTCCTCTCTCTGTCTCTCCCTGTCCATCTCTCTCCTCTCTCTGTGTCTCTCTCCCCTGTCTCTCTCTTTCTCCTCTCCATCTGTCTGTCTCTCTTCTCTCTCTGTCTCTCTCTTCTCTGTCTCTCTCTCTGTCTCTGTCATTTATCTGTCTCTCTCTTCTCTCTTTGTGTCTGTCTCTCTGTCTCTGTCCCCTCTGTCTGTCTGTCTCTGTCTCTCTCTGCCTCTGTCCTCTCTCCATCTCTCTGTCTGTCTCTGTCTGTCTCTCTCCTCTTTGTCTCCTCTCTTTCTATCTCTGTCTCTGTCACCCACCTTTTTCCAGCTTCCGGTACCTCTGAGAGTTGGCTGCAGCAGACCCAGAAAGAGCCGGGCACTCAGCTTTCTGGTTGTCCCCAGACAACTTGCAAACGACTCGGTGCTCCTGTTTCTGTCCCCAGGTTGAACCATGAAATTAGAAAGTTTCCCAGGACAGGGGGCCTCACTCTCCACACACACCCCTAAGATGGCTGCCCCCGCCAACTTACAGCAGTGGCAAAGTGTCTTCTGTTGCTGGGCGCAATGGCTCATGCCTATAATCCTAGTACTTTGGGAGGCCAAGGTGGGAGGAGCGCTTGAGCCCAGGAGTTTGAGACCAGCCTGGGCAACATAGCAAGACTCCATCTCTACAAAAAAATGTTTTTTTAAAAAAA